>VWZT01009990.1:205861-216645 GCA_013397055.1 Pachycephala philippinensis
AACCCAAACACCTGCTGACATCCCTGCTCCCAGGTTTGGATTCACAATGTAAAGCTTCATTTTGTTCCAAAGTGCTATGGAAATGTGACATACATAGGTACATGATAGACCAAGCTCGGGACTCAGCATGGCCAGAGCGCAGACGTGCTTTCTAACAAATCAAATGGGAACTGAAAACCATCCACCCTCCCAGTCACAAAAAGTTAAGGGGTACTTTTTGTTTTCTTCTGCATGAGGTGACGAAAGCAAAGATGGATGAGGATGGGTGAGAAGGAGACCTGCTCTGGGCTCAGGGCAGGCCAGGTGCCGCTCCCAGCGAGCGCGGGTCGGAGCGCGGGCGGTCCGGGCGGGGGGAGCCCCGCTGGGAGCGGCCCGGCGCGGAGCTCCCGCTGCCCGCCGCGCCCTCTGCCGGCCCCGCCGCGCCGCTGCACCGGCTCCGCCGAACGGGGCCCTGATTAAACTGCCTCAACCCAGGGATGCTTAAAATAACCTATTGAAAACGACAAGCAGAGTTGCGGGCTTTGTTTGCTTTTTAACACAAAGTACTTCACAGTGCAGAAGGACTTGAATAAAAAGCAGATTTTAAATGACGTTTTCATTTCAGAGTTTTGCAGGGCCAGGAGCAGAACTCACGGAAGTTTGCTAACAGGCTATTAAAATTCATCTTACGTGAGAAATCCAGACCAAATCATCAGAGAAACAAACCTGCTCCTGTCAAGTCAGCTCCACCCCAAATGCAGGGTTTGTCATGGCAAATGTTGATAAAAGCCATGAACAATTAAAAAACCTAAAATAAGCTCTACACAAAAAGTATCTTTGGTAAACTCATATCTGCAGAAATCTGAACAGCTGATAGGTTTATATTATAGCCTCCTTCAGGAATATTGTATCCAATTCATCTGCATATTACAGACATACTCTTATTAGGCACCAGAATTATTCTGCTGGTTATGATCCTAAGATGGTCTTAATGGACCTTCAAAAGGAACCACAGGCAGGTTCTATAACATAGCATGACCTTTAATTACAGAGATAATAGTAGGAAAACTGTCAAATAGTAGGAAAAGGTTTGTTTAAGAAGAGATGTGCGTCTCTTTACAGTGTTCATAGCAAAACAACACTGCTGTCTTGTAGTACAGAACAGGAACCAACGTGTGACTGTGTAGAAATTGCTGAAATCAAAAGTGAAACTAGTCAATATTAATTGGCCTATGGGAGAAAAAATATAAAAGGAAATTCTCATGAAATTAAGTGTTTTGAATTTTTTTTTTTGGCTCTAATATCTTTGAGTGAAACTGGGCATAGCAACCAGGAGCAGAAAAAATAATATGGAACTCAGTAGAACTGCATTCTTTCTGTGTTCTTGGGTTTGACTTCCAGCTGTACCGCAAACCTCTGGTTAAACCGTCATAGAAGTAGTTTATTCTCTTTGTCACTCATTTCTCCATTTTGGAAACAAAATACTTCCTTCACTATATTTTGTACATATGGACTGTAAGTACATGGCTGAGAAGACTTCACAACAACCCCTGGGATGATGATCTAACATGCTGCTTGAGTCTCTAGATGCTATCATACAAGTGATACTACTGCAAATCCTGTTCTTTGGTTTTTAATGTCACCTTACCTTTATCTTGGTGAAGTGCCCCATCTTAAAGACCACAGACCTCCACAGACATGCTGAGCACCTCCCCCAAGAGTTGGGAGTACTCCTCACTTCACAGGAAACACACAGTAGCTTGTACAATCAGTCACAGTCTCCACAAGGTAAATTGAGATGTTTTAAAGAGATAATAGCTTATCTGTAAGGATTTTTTTCATTCATCCACAAGCACACTCACCTAGGTATACCCCATATGCCAGATTAAAAACAGATCAGGCATTGTTCAACTGGAACTAAAAATCTGTTTTCAGTACTTGCTTCAAACAACTTTATCGTGGTTCATAATAGCAAAAGAAAAATATTTTTGTTTGTTTTTTCTATTCAACAACTGGTAAAAAACCCCATTTCTGTAGCTCAGCTGAACACTGGACTGCCCAGACATAAGTAACAGGACAGACACTAGCACAGGACCCCAGCTCATTCTCAGCACAGCAGTAGCATAAACAAACTCTACTCCACACCCTCCAAGTGGGTGGGAAGGCTGCCCACTCTGAAATCTCACTGTGGGCTTTCAGTCCAAAACCAAAGGACATCAGTAAATTGACACAAAAGCTTTACAGTCATATTCTTTAGACTTACACACCATGTGAAATAAAAGTTCTGTGGGTATGTATGTATGCACCTATATTTAGCCATCTTTTAAGACTGAAGTAGGACACCACCAATTTAAACTCCACCAGAGTTTTTGGCCACACTCAACGTATCTGTTCTCATCTGCATAGGTGCAAAGCTTGGGTAATACCTGCCTGTCAGCAGGGTTTGCTGTAGGCAATACCACTTCCACAATTTTGATAGCTGACCCAACACAGAATCATGATACTACCCAGCACCACGAAACCACTAAGTATATAGGACAAGGATCAATTATGATTTCAAGGGGCCTTGGGTCTAATCCAGGATCTCCGTCTCATTTCTAACCCTCCTCTTTCCAACTGCTCTGATTTTACCAAGGGCCAGACCCCTACTGCTTGCCATCACAGCAGCTGCAGTTCACAGTGGTGGTAGAGTTAAAAATTCTCCTTTTTCTCCCACTCCACTGGAAGAAAGGCTACCTAGCTCAACCCTCTCCCTCACCCATTCCCAGACTTCTCACGCTCAGGAGCTCAGCTCTGTTCTTGCTCTTTTACTGGGCAGGAGAGCAGCCAGCTGAGTGAATGTGGAAGCACGAGCTGCTTACAGCCCTCCCACTGCTCTGTGCCGAAGTGCCATGCAAATACCACTGCTCCATTCTGCAGAGAACCAGGTTTCCCACACTCGATTGAACAGAAGTCTAGTTTCACAAATATTATGAGAGTATCAACACCTAACAACTTTAAAACTCTGTATGTAGGAAATGTGTCTGGGAGAACATAATCCAGGAGTGCAGGACAGGATGGGATCTGCCTGGCTGGGGAGCAGCTCTGTGAAAAGGGACATCGATGTCCTGGTGGACCATAAGCTCAATATGAATGAACAAAAAAAAAAAAAATAAAGCCAGCAGGATGCTGGGTTGCATCAGCAAGGGCATCACCAGCAGAGATAAAGAAGTTATTATCATGTTCAGTGCTTGTCAGGCCATATCTGGAATACAGGGCTCAGTTTTGGTCCCTGCTATACCAAAGAGAGGTGGACAGTCTGTAGTGGGTCAAAGGAAGGGCTACAAAGATGATCAAAGGCCTGGGAAGCCTGCCATATGGCTGTCTGAGAGAACTGGGTTTGTTCAGACAACAAACTTCTCTCTTTGAGAAGAGAAGGCTTAGGAGAGACTTTATCACAGTGTTCCAGTATTTAAATAGTGGCTACAAAGATGAAGACTCCGTCTTTACAGAGTCACATGAATAATATGAGGGCTAATGGGCACAAGTTACTCGTGGGGAAATTCCAGCTGGACACAAGAGGAAAATTTTTCACGTGGAGAACAATCAGCCGTTGGAATAATCTCCCCAGGGAAGTGGTAGATTCTCTAACACTGGACACTTTAAAGATTTGGCTGGACAGGGTGGTGAGACATCTTGTCTAGACTATGCTCTTGACAGGAAAGATGATCCTTGAGGTCCCTTTCAATCTGGCATTCTATAAACCTATGACATCACAGTATTAGCAACATGTCAATATATTGCCCATGGCCCAGGATTTGTTTCAAATCTGTACCAATGTTCATAGGAATCTTGACTGCCACACTGTAATGACTCATTTAACGGCTCATACCCATTACAAAAATGAACTCTTGGCTGCACTTGAGCCATCATGCTTGGTTTTGATGATAAGAATATAACTTACAGGAGAAAGATGAAGACCAGGCCATATGAAAGTAAATGTCAGGAATACTTAGTGAAATTCCTGAAGATCTGGTCATAATATTGACTGTATTGTCAGTAAAGGCACTATCATAATTATTGGCAATACTTTATTTCTCCTGCATATCTACTGGATAGGCTACTGGATGGGACGGAGGATGCTTAGAAATAGCACAAACATGAACACTGCTAGACCCTTGAACAAACCACTTTACTAGGGCAATGCATGCATGTAACTGAATATAGTGGCAGAGGAAAATAGGCATCTAAAGGCTGCATCAGCAACTCCTATCCCAGTGTTCACACCTTTACAACTTTGGCTGTAACTATTCTTAAAACCAAACACCTTCATTTTAAACCAAATAAAAGCAACACATAAGGACAACAAAAGCACCATCTTGTATTAAGCAGCAGGCATCAACTGACCTCAGGAAAAACATTATAGTGCACGTTGCATTTCACAAAAAAACCAGCAGACCTTTGGAGATGATGATTTTCTTCATTAGGTTTTGGTATTACCAAATGCGAAACTCTCACTCACTGAGTTATGCCATGCACTATGTAGACCTGCAAAAGTAGGTTATAACTATAAATACTATACTATTACTAAATAATTTATTGTACCCTCGAACTGCTGGCAAGACAATAGTTTGATTCTGCTTACTGACCAGCCAATGACTAGCTATGACTTACCAAAACACAAATCCGGGGTCTGTGTATCTCCTGACTTCTGAATACAACTTATTGCTATAATAAGCCACGCCAAAAGCCCAGGCGCCATCCAAGCAAGTATTCACACCCCTGGTGCAAATCCCATTGACTGCTGAAATGGCAAATTTTGGAGCAAATCCTCTTCTGTGTTTGTTACAGTGGTTGTCTCACAAGAAGTACTTCTACACCGTTAATATAATACAACTAAGGTTTAGCCCTAATTTGATGTTGTAGAAGTGCATTGCTTGTACACGCCATAAAACAATTACAAATATACATAAAAATATATCAACAATTCCACAGCCTCCTCTATAAAAATCAGCCATTTGCATATTAACCAAGCACAAGCACTATCTAGCTGCTGAGAACAGCTCTGAGGAATGAATAGAATGCCCAAGCCCTAGGTGGAGTGAAACTATGAAACATTTAGATTATATTTCTTTCAAATGTATTTTACATGTCCTTCAGCTGTCATCTCGGTGCTTTTTAAGAGATCTTAAATTTCCACATCTTTGCCCCACACAGCCATCTGACATTTAACTGAGGACTAAAGAAGTCAGCATTAGGTAGCTTCCTAGGTTGAGCATTAGGTTTTACAACAGTATTCCCCTCCAGTATTTCTGCTGTCCATGTTGAAAATTAATTATATTCTTTTTCTCCCAAATTCTCAAAAGCTACCTTTAAATGGAGGTCCAATGTTTTCCATAGGTTTTATACTTTCGAATCACAGAAGGGAAATATCCCACTTTTGGCTAGTGAGTCTATTCTGGATATGCACAGATGGAGTGAAATTATTTTGTGGTATAACTGATAAGGAAAGTTAATCACTAGATAGAAATTGGTTGGAAAATAGATTTAAATGGCAGAGCAATATAACTCGCCTTATTTGGTTGCCACCGGCAATGCAACAAAACTAGCACTCCTGAGATGCAGAGGAGATGTTTATAGCAGGGAAAACAACACAGAGACAGACATGCTGAGGTCTCTTTATCTGATAACTTTGTGGTAATTGCCTTTCATGCCCTGTGGCTTGTAGGATGCACTAATTTGGCATTCAGTGAGTACAGCAAAGAAGAGTAATACAAACAAAAAAGATCCTGTTACTACGAGACTGCTTTACCTTACAAAATTGCCAAGGCACAGCAGTACTGGCATCATCACAAAGTCTGAGGTAGGCACTTCTGTGAGCCAACATCATCCTCTTCCTAGAGTCCAGTCTCATTTTCATCAATGTACGTGACTGATTTCGTCAGCTCTTTCCAAGCAGCTCTGCTGTGAGGTCTAGTTCTATTTGCTGGCTGAGATTTTGCCCTTGGTTTGAACCCCAACTGAATGGTTATAGGCATTTCTTCCTCTTGTCCAACTGTCCACTGGTGTCTCCTTTATTGAAGGTAGGGAGTTTTCAAAAACTGTTTCTACCAGAATCAACAGGAATTTTGCCTCTGATTTTAATGGGTTTAGAACTTGTCTCTGTTGCCTTTTCCTCTCTTTTCACCAACTACTGCATAGAATCAAAGTCATCAGTATTGCTGAGCACAGCTCAGTTCCCAGGCACCTTCTTCTGTCAAACAGGTTTTTTAAATATTCTTAATTTACATTTGGGGGTTTTCTCCTGTACTTTCTATACTGACAGTGTCTCACCTCTTAAAAACCACATACAGCTGTGAGTATATGTGTTCCCTCTTTCTCATAATAGCTGACCCCAGAGACAGCAAGCCTTTATTACTAACTGCAGGGAAGAATGCACAACACTGTGCTCTACCTGACACAGCTGCAGCTCCTCCACATCTGCTTTACAGTCACTCATTGAGCATCCAGACTCATCACTTCAAGTAGTTTAATTGCGGGAGAAGAGTAGCAAGGACAAGAAGAATTTAAGAATAATGGACAAAGGTACACATACAGGCAGACAAAAATACATAAATGTGGCATATGCTCACTATTTTTTAGTATTTGTTATTTATAATTGGGTCATACCCCTTGTCACCAGCCCCACTAAGAAAAACCTTATCAATGTACTTACTGTTCTACACACACAGGGGTTTTTTTCACAAAGACTAGGCAGCAGGTGCCAGTGAGACTTTGTATTAGTAATCACTGAGGAAATAATCAGTAATACATTGATTCTTTACATTCTTGTGAATTTGCTAATCGAAGCCAGGATTCAACCCTACAGAAGGTAAATTCAGCTCCCATTGCATGCAATACAAGTTGTTCACATTTTCATAAGGGATGAGTTGTATGCAGAGGGTTTGGTGGTTACGGTTACAGCAAATCAAGTAAGATGCAACAGATGCAATGAGAAATGGTTGGAAAGCGGCAAAGATAAAGTCCAAGGTCTAAATGCCAGGTTTGCATGTATGCCAGCTGCTCTGCAGCTCGGGAGAGGCAGGCAAACAAATACTTACCAGGTTTAATTTCCAGCAACTTCAGCCTGGAATCCTCAGGGGGATGCAAACGCCTTTTTTTGCGCCAGCAACGTGCTGGGTACGTGTACAGCTGACCTGGGGCCAGGCCTGAAGATTAAAGGCAAAAAATTAATCACATTTCAGTTTGTAAACCACAAGCACTGTCTCTAGCATCTTTGTTCTTGCCCTTCCAGCATCTCCTTGTTGGAGGGTTCAATCCTGCAAATCATGAGGCAGAGCTACACACTCAAGGCATGCAGTGCTCCTGAGGCTCCTCAGCACCTCTTGGGATCAGGCCTACAGAGAATCTAGGTCTCACTTAGACACTTCACTCAGCTCACTGAAACCAGAGCTGCACATAAATAATTTGTGATTTCTTCAGGGTAAATAGAATTTCAGACTCTCCTGGGTCACAAGGGCGATGCCTCCTCCATGGGCAGAGAAAGCCCCTTGAGAGAGAAGAGATGAAGTTCTGACATGCAAATCTTGAGGCCCTGATGCACAGAGCAGCTCAGGAAATTTGTGTCTTCCCAATGGGGAAGACAAACCAAGATCCAAGAGGTCTGACTGTATTTTTGCTTACATTCTAGACTTTTGTCTGAATACCAATTCTTCATTTTGACTCTTACCTCCTCATGCCAATATCCTAAATGAGGGAGGAGATACAGCAATAATGTTTATATCATTGCATGTTCCCTTAAATCACATTTGGCATCACTGGTTTTTGAGCTGCCCTGGCTCTCCTGACAGACACCCTTCAGCCAATGTTCAAGCTATACTTCGCTCTCTTGCATTCAGGACACAGCAGGGCTTTGTGAATTCATCACTAGTAGGGGTACAGAAGCACACTGACAAGTGCTTCAAAGCATCCTCAACTGCCCCAGTTAGTCATGACATACAGAAATACCCAGCAAGACAGAGAAAAGTTGGAGGAATTTAATTCTCTCTTCTGCTTTCCCTGCCCTCTCTGTCCACCAGTTCTGCTTTGGCTCCTCTGCCCTTCTGCTGTTGCTGTTGTCTTGAAGGGGCTACAAAGCAAGACTGCAATTCCAGACTCATTGTCCTCAAAAACCAGGTAAGACCACATAAGAGAGAGGAGAGGAGTGGTGTTGCTATATCTGAAACTGTACGAACAGTGAACAGCTGGACAGCATCAAGGGGTGCCAGTAAATCAGAACAGCTCAAGGGCAGGAGGAGGGCCCGAGAGTTCTCTCCTCTCTTCTGATGCAGCCAGGAGTGAATATCAGCTTGGGAACTTTGGGAACAAAAGTGACTCACCAGACCAAATGAGGATAGTGAAAAAAAAAAAAATCCTGTTACTTGGGGGTGGGGAGGAAGACACGATAACATAATTCACCTCGAGGGAATGTGCTAATCAAATTCTGTGAATGAGTTCCTGGTTTTTAATATTTCAGCAGTTGGGAACGCCAGCTCAGACCCCAGCACCTTCCACCTACTTCCAAGGCCTTGGAGCATCTACAGCATACTGCCTGAGTATGGCCAAGTGATGGGGTATTTGCAGAGATCCTGGCTGTCTCAGGGAACAGAATGCTATTGGACTTGGACTTTTCATGCCCTTGTTTCATAGGTGCCCAGAAAGCTGGGCATTTGTGCCCATCCCAAGAAGCACACATTTCAGAACAGGTTGCTTAAGACCAGTTTGGGAATAAAAATGTGAATAACTAGCACTTATACAGTGTTTGGACACCCTTCTTCATGCCACTTTTCAAGCACTAACCACTGAAAACAATTGCTATAATGATGAGGTGGATTGTGCCTGGCTCTGATGTGAGTAATTAAAGAGGTGGAGGCAAGAAGCCCCACCCTTTTGCAGCAGGTCCTGTGCAAGGACTTGAACACAACATTGAAATGGCAATTGCCAGATCAAAGCAGTAGAACAGAGAATCAGCCCTCCATTGCAAGGGCCTCCACAGAGGAGCCATTTGAAAGAATAAGTACCACAGCTTTTGTCCAAGACACAGAGGAGCAAATATCTCCTGGTTTTGGGGGAATATCTGCTAATGTGAGCGCTCTTACATGAAAGAGCAGTTCTGCATTCAGCCAGGACAGCGAAAACCAAACACATGCTACATGCTGAAAGCCCAACTAGAAACTTGAAAGGAAAGAGGTAGGAAAGCCTCTTCCTTAGAGGGTGGCAGGCAGATCAATAAGAGACGGATGATCCAACATCCACCTCTGCACACCATGAGGTAAGCCCTCTCTTCCTACTCACAATCCACCTGTTCATTAATACACTGCCATCCAATGAACTTAAAACACATACCAGATTTTCACTTCATTGAACCCATCAATGCTACCTTCATTTCTCTGCCCTGTTCTCCATCTGTCTCTGTGTCAGCTCACATGAAGTGTATATCTTACACAAAGGAGAGGCAACAAGGAAAGGGTCAGTTCTGAATGCTCTGAATGTAGCTCCTTCACAGGCGATCTTGCAGTGAACATGGAAATAATGCATATTACTTTCTTCAGTCCTCTGTGGGTTGTCTGTCCCTCTGGTACCTTATAGGGCAACCAGAGAAGGTTCCAACCATTTGCTTACAGAGGAAATAGCAGAACCTGCAGTGAGTTATGTTGTTTATCTCATTAGTGTAGGAGAGTCATAACTCAAAGCTTGTGTGAAAGGCCAGGGGAGGAGGGGAAAAGGAGGGAGTTATGTGCAGTATTGTGTGAAATTAACCCTGAACTGTTTATCATGAGATGCAGATTTCTGACTCCTTTAACAAAGAGGACAGCAAGAACTCAGGTTAATATGCTGAGTTCCTCACTCTCCTCTGCTTTTCAAGTCTGTGTAAGTGAAAAGAGGTCCTGGAGCTTTGCCATCTGTCTTTATCTAGCTTTTCAGGTTAGGGATAGTAAATGGTAGTGAGCACAGCACATAAGACAGATACCAGGATGGCTGGCAGAGAATTTTCAGAGCCCTTTAGTATGTGCATGAGCACATTGTGTACAGACCAAAACCAGGCATGCTAAAACTGCAGAGGGATGCCTTGACTCACCATAATACTACAAGAAATAGATTACGCAAAGACACTCAAGGGAGCACTAAATGGGCTAATAAAAATCAAGAAAGAGGAAAGCAAATATGGGGGAGGAGGGCTGCTTCATTTCACACTGATTATTCTAATTCAAAATAACAAAGTCATCAGATTTAGTGGCCAATGCAGATGCAGGAGACTTCTTTCACTTGATACTCTCTGTGAAGAATGTTCCACCATTAGTCTCCAGTGCAGACCTGCAGGAGAAATGTCACCCATCCCCTTTTGCAGGGCAAGCTGCCAAACAGTTCACTATCAGAAGTGTAGAAGGAAAGATTTGCATAATGAATTTGTTCAAGGTAGTCCAGAGCTTGTGACTGAGGAAGGCAAAGCAGGACATCTTGGTTCCTGGTGTGATGCTGTAACACATTTATGATGATTCCTTCTGCAAGTGCACAGACACCAATGAGACCCACACAAGACTATCTATGTCTATCTTTGTGGAACACACGGGTGACAAAACATTAGTTGTGAATATAGTGGATGTATGCCTCTGTGTGTATATACACATATATAGATATATGTGTGTGTATATATATATAAGGATCCCTCCTGTGTTTAGAAGGACAAAAATAGCAGCACCTTACTCATAACAAGATCCTACGAAAGAGAAAGAAAGAGAGAGAGAGAGAGAAAGAGAGAGAGAAAGAGAGAGAGAGAGAAAGAGAGA
>VWZT01009990.1:216735-283635 GCA_013397055.1 Pachycephala philippinensis
GAAAGAGAGAGAAAGAGAGAGAAAGAGAGAGAAAGAGAGAGAGAGAGAAAGAGAAAGAAAGAGAGAGAGAGAGAAAGAAAGAGAGAGAAAGAGAGAGAGAGAAAGAGAGAGAGAGAAAGAGAGCAAGAAAGAGAGAGAAAGAAACCTAGTTTTGCCAAAGCATAATCTCTTAGGAATGGGGAATTTTCAGCTGAAACAAAAAACTCAGCTGTGGTTATGAAGCAACCCTACAAAAGAAGGGTTAGTGCAGAAGTTTAGACAACTCCCATCTTGTGAAAAACGTTCAGCAGTCCTGAATTACCCCAGCAGTTTTGGTAGCTGAAATATTCTTAGGGTATTTTTAACGCTGTAAAAACACCTGTTGTCTCCTCCGGCGGAAGTGGCTGCATTTTACTATAGAAACAGTTTTCTGATAGTACTGCAAGACAACACTAAATCTATTTTTGATATTTTGGGAATAGAAGGAGCACAAGGATCTTTCCTTTGGTATATCCTAGGAAAGGGAGAAAGAAATTTTCAGCTAAGACTCAGCTAGGCACTTTTCAGAAGCAGCAATGGCTTTCTTAGCCCCAGGAGGGTAAAGGAACATTCTATGTGTTCCTCCCACTTCATCTCCTGTAAACCAGACAGTGGAAGAGATTAGAGCAGGCTGCACCTTCCCATAATTTCAGATCTAGAATTTGAGGGGATGGAGGGTGAAGGTGGGAGGGTGTCAATATAGTTTAGAAAACTGACATGTATTTATGCACATATGTGCATGTCATACTTCCAGTGCCCGTATACCCTGGGTCCCTTCCTGCCTGGGTTCTCTGGGCTGTACTAAAGGGGAAAATAAAATAAGATAGAAATCCAGTTTGGTGCTGTCAAAATATCTGTTCCCTGAGCTAATTATTGGTCAGATACTGAGCTATAACCTAGCCAAATTCCCCCGGGGGTTCAGAAGGACTTGTGTCTGAGCAACATCTCCAGTCTTCAAACTGGTGACTGTCCTTTGCCTTTCAGAAAAGGATTTCAGATGGATTTAGTCTAACAAAGGAACAACTGACCAAAGTCTACAAAAATAACAGTGCTCTTTTCCCTTGATCTTCACTGAGCTGGGGAACAGGCATTAGCCAAAGCTCCTTAAGGAAATATACCGACTTCTTTCTGTACCCAAGGGAACTGCAGCTCCAGAACTGATACCCAAGTTAACTTGTCCAAAGCAGAACCAGGATTTATAGGTCTATTTCTAACCACCAGAACAATGTTCATTCCATTAACTGGACTCTCCTGTATTTTACTTCAGTTTTATATCCTTCCCAATATAGTTCCTTATTTTCAGCATTTATCTCAGAAACTCCCTTCTCCACCTTGGAGGTAATTCTAGTCGTGCTTAGAGCAGAGCATTGAGTATTCCGCTACAGACTGGGATCGATAGCTTGAAAAGAGCTACAATGATGCAGCCTTAGAAACTACCATGTCAGGCACTTCTTTGCATAGAGTAATTAGCATGAGCTCTCTGCAGTTACCAAAGGAAATCCCCTGCAGGCACAGAGGTTTAGGCAGTTTCTCTTCTGTGTGGCCTGTAGCAGGTTTGAGCTCCCATTAATTAAACCCCGTGAGGGCTCAGTGGCCAGCCCTCCATACATGCACACGCATACACAGACACAACGCTACCAACCTGGTCCCCTGTGCCTCTTCTCCATCCAGATGTAGCAGTTGTTCTGAGCTACCCCAGTCTGCGAATCCAGGAAGGGAAGGCGCACGCTTCGCTCAGCACAGAGCCGGGAGTTGTAGCTGCGACAGTGCTCAATTGCTTCTTTGTAGAACTGGTCCCCGAGTCTGCCAAAAGAGACAGGGCAGACAGTGAGAATGATTGCACTGCCCCCTCCAACAAGAGTAGGAAAAGGGGCATGAAAGGTTGGTTGGTTTGAAAATGGACAAACAGAAAAACTGTCTGGACAGATGCAAATGTTGGTGACATGAGACACTGCTGAAGCAGATCATGCAGAAAGTAATGTCAAATTCACCAAAAGATCAGGCTGCCAGGAACCAGACACAGATCTTTTCAGATCAGCAGCAGTGTGGCTACTGAATGAGCAAATGATGCAATCACATTGACCCATGACCCTGGGTCAGGCCCATGTACACCACAGTGAACTCATTTGATTGTTTCTCTTCCCCTGTAGTTTGTCCAGCCAATTCAGCAAACCAGTCATTCCAACCTCATGTTACAGCAACTACTGCAGTACGTTTTGAGCAACCAGAAAGCCAGCCAAGTGTAGAAGAACTTCGCTTCAGCACTTCTGATGTCAAAGAGCCCATAAGAGCAAAGACCATAGTCCTCTTATTGTGTGCTTCTGCGACATGAAAACACACTCCTTAATCACTAGAGCCATATCTGCAATGGTCAGACTAGATGTTTTGTCATAAGCCTCCCAGAGTTTTCCACAGTGAAGCCTGAGGTGCCAAGAGCAGCAGGCTACAACAGCGACCAGTAAAGATCCAGCATGGCAAATGCTGCTTTTCTCTGGAGCCCAGTGGGAAGAACAGTTCCAAAGACAATGTCATGTACTTCATAAATAACTGTTTGTTCAAAAATTCTGTAGAGCCTTCATCTTCCCTTGAGAAAGGTTTAAAAACTCTGCCTGCTGGAGATTACCAAAATCCTCCCTCCAAATTTCCCTAAAAAGGGAAAAGCATCAAAGTAAAGCTACTGTGAGGACACAAAGCAGCTGTCATGCTGGAGCATTGCAAAGTAGGTGGGCCACACTGCTGAACCTCATTCTTGATCTATTGTCAAGGTGAAATTCAGTCGTGACACGAATAGCTAGGAAAGCTACCTGTTAGGGGTAAGTTCATTAGAAAACAGGAGCAGCATGATAGATAGCATAACTTGCTCTGACTCTGATATTCATTAGTGTGCGAAAAGAGTATAGCACATGCAGCAAGTGAGCCAAAGGGATGCATGCACAGAGATAAAAGGGAGTCCCTTTCCTGTTCTATTAGTTGTTTTGCCCACTATCCTCTTCCATAGGCACAACCGGCATTTTAAAATTTCACACACCTCTGAATGTCAAATCAGTGCAAATTGCTCTATTTTACCATCTGTACCTTTTTTGTGACTCACATCTTTTAAATGACTCCTCAGTTGTACCTTATGATTTACATGGGGGTCAAACTCTTTTTGTCTTGGCTATACTGGACCAATATCCTATCACTGACAGGAGCTAAAAGCAGAGGCTTAGGGAAGAGCACAAATACAGCAAATACCAAGGGAGGCACCTCTACTTCCCCCTTCTCAATTCTGATGATCAGAACTTAATTTACCCAAGTCTCAGGTTATCCAGTGATGGGGAGATCAGAACATCCTTTGGCTACAGACACTTCATAAGGGTTTTTCAGAGGTTTTGTGCAGCAGTGAAAGTCTTTGTGACCATGCTGCCTCTCAGATTTGTCCTCCCCTGCTGACCACCAGCTCCTGGGCAGCTGCCAGTGCAGAGATCTTTGGAGAGCAGCTGAAGGAGAGAGCTCTCTGGACTGTGCAAGCAAGTGGAGGGTACAGCCATGGGCAGAGCAGGATCCCTCCGGACACTGAATCCCCTGCAATGACCTCAAATGCCCTTTTCCATAAAAAGCCAGCGGGGGGAAGGGAAGGGGAGCAGGGAGAAAGGAAAAGATAAGCTGCACTACTATACAAAGAATGTGACTAGGAAGAAATGAAATCTTATTAAAAGCTGTAATTAAAGTTGTACACTTGTGTAATCAAAGTCAGTAACAAGGAGACCCCAGTTGATCGGAGATTAACAGCTCTTTCCACAAACACTTGAGTTTCCTCAGAGCTATGTCAGATTCCTTCTATATTAAACCAGGGATGCTCTCTAACTCTAAGGAGTTTACTGGAAAGAAAAGCATAGCTGTGTGACAAAAAATTGCCACCACTGCATAAGTCTTCCTTATGCCAAAAATAATTTCAGTCGTTAGAATATGCACACCACAAAGCATCCATATTAACAAAGACAATACATCTCAGCAACCCAGATATAGGATCTGACTGGGGATCGCTTCAGTTTCCACCTTGCTCTAAGACTGAAAATAACTATAAGTCTTCAAATGTAAAATATTTGGCTTTAAATCACACTATCAAGTAGAGTGAATTTCAGATTTTTCTAAGAGGGAAAAAAGGGCTTTTGAGATCCTAATGGCAGAGAAGCAACCAAGCCAATGGGTCAAATTCACTCTTGACACAATCTTGCAGTCTAGCTGTTTCATTACCCTTATTTTAAAGATTTTAAATATGCATTTTTTGCCTTAAAGAAAAATAACAATTTAGAAGTATTCAGTCACCTCCATATTTTAAGAAAGCTTGCCTTGGCTCCACTACAGCGAGCATGGTCAAAAAAATGCAGTTCTCTAAGTATTTACTGGAAAGATACTCAGATACTGAGACCTTGAGGAATTGCCCCGGCCTTAATTATAGATGGAATTTTTTTAAAAAGTGACAAATAATCAAATATAGGAAAGTAAAGAAACAGTATTTCCTTATGACACTCATATGTCAGTGGTAAACAGCTTCCCCGAATTTACTTTTGGGTGCCTAGTTGTTTTGTTTTACCATTAGTCTTTATTGGAGGGATTCTGACTCATTCCAAACTTCAGTTAGTTTTTTTAATGAACTGCGAACTTAGAAATATTTTTTCATTTTTTGTGCTACATATCTAAACACAGCATGTTTTATCTTATGCAGGAAAAAACAGAAAGTATATTAAAATCAGGGCAAAAGAGGGGAAGTACAGTCCTATTGTGTTCATCACTGTGGAGTCAGGGAGGGGGGACAAATCCCAGCCCCCTCCCAGGAGGTTTACAATGGAACTGGAGAACAGACGAGGGTGGGAATAAGACCAGAGAGCACATGAGCTCAAATGAAACTCAAACAGAGCAGTTGAGTTTGAGCAAGTGAGATACAAGAAGAGAAAAAAATGAATATTATAAAGTGTATCATATGTCAGAAAAAAAAGATTAATTATCTGTTACATGCTTCATAGTTTTCCCAAACTGTGTTGCTATGGAAGACTTACACTTCAACTCCTGAAAAAGTATCTGTAAAAACTATGGGGAATTTCCGCATTATTTTTATGAAAAGTATGTATGAGTCAGTGCTGTGCTGTGACTGACTGCAAGGGTCAATTCTTCCCTTTGGACAGGGGAGTTAAAGGTCACACAGACTTGTCTAGATTGATATTAATGACACAAAATCATCAGCATATGTGCAGATTTTAAAGATGCTGGGGGAAAAAAAAGCAAGGAGCAGACATGAACAACTGCTGGACAAGGAAGGCAAATCATACTGAAGGCAGCACAACTGGAAATACAGAATAGAGTTGTCAGCACACTGTGAAAAGCACACAGCCCTTCAGTAGAGAGCCCCAGGTGAAACCCCAGATGTTTGGGACAGGTGTGCCAGTGACACTGCTGGCATACACACAGGCTTTGCACTTCCATACCAACGCATGCACACTAAAATAACCTGGTTCTGGCTGACCTGATAAAGGGTCCCAGACTTGGAAAAGAACAACCTATGCTATTGCATACTTCTGCAAATCTGCATAGGAGAGGTAAATGTTTAGTAGAGGTTAGAGGCTCTTTATTGGTGAAAAAACCCGGGACTGAAACTAAACAGCAGGCTGGGAGCAGTGGAAGATCCGTGTGAATGGGGAGGTGAGCGCTCTGAAAGCACCAGCAGCCCTGTGGGTGCTGGGACAGCAATGTGAGGCTGGTGCAATTCTGTGCAGCCTTGCAGGTAGTCACTGCCATGACAGCAAACACCAGCATGGAAGATCACACTCTGTGACATCCTTGAGGTCACTGTTCTTTTAAGTTTTAAGAAACTGAGGTGGTCTATCATGGAATCAGGTCAGCTAATAACAAAGTCAGGGAAGAACAATTCTTCCCTTCCCTCAATCTTTGCCTGCTAGCTCTAACTAGTTCATAAGATTTCTGAGCAGACTCCAACTTACTACTTTTCTGTATAGTACCTAGTGCCATGACTCTGCTGTCTAGGCATGCCTTCAATGAGGAAAAAAAAAAAAAAAAAGGAAACCCAAGAACTTGCCTGTCTTATAAGCCCATAAATTAGCAACAAGAACCAAGAGCCTGACTTCACTCCAGATGTTCAAGATGTTTGTTTCTGTGCTGACAAAGATCCTGATGGGCCCTGAAAGCAGTGGAGCAGCTCTCCACCACTACTTCACAGTCCATCCTGCAAAGTCACATATTTTTGAGTGCACTTACACCTTTTACAATGGCTATAAAATGGGCAGAATCCAGCACACCCCTCCTGCAGTGCCTAACACAATTCAGATTAGTACCCAGAGAAGGTGAGCACTCACTGAAGACCTATAACCAGCCACGCTCAACCATGATTACAGGTCCACATCACCCCGGGAAAACTTATCTAGCAAAGAACCAGTCCTCCTTAAGTGCCACTCTTAAATTTCCACCAGATACCTCTGAGTACGAATCCAGATTGTCTCCAGTTCTTGAGGCCAGGCCTCTTTCTAGTCATTTCCCTCTAAACTCATGCTCACTACATGACTAGGCAAGTAAAAACCTGATAGCACAGGAAGAAATGACTAGTCACATAACAGAAAGCAACAGACTTTTCCTTCTACAGTTTGCAACGGTTCTCAACCATGATCAAAAATGTGGGACTTGCTTTCCTTAAGGCCATGGAGTTTTCATTTACTATACATTTAGCCTCTAGTCTTCCATTTTAAATCATTTGACTCATTTCATTCTGTGAGGAACAGCGAGGACAACTGAAAAAGACCTTTTAAATCAGAACTTGTTCTTCAGCAGCACTGCCATCCAGTTTCAAACTGGGTGACATCTGAGAAGTGGTATGAGAGAAGTGATGTAATGCAGCTTCAAAATATGCTTTTTACTCTCCTTTTGGAGACACTCATGAATGAGTCTGGAAATGAAGCACCAGCGAGGTCTCAGACCTTCTCACAAAGTTGAGCAGAGACTAAGAAATCATGCAGGCACTCACTACCTGAGCTATCAGTTGTCTGCGACACTGGAGACCATCTTGGGTGTCTGCAGTGTCTTGGGAAGTGTTGAGAGAACTGCACTGAGCTGGCTATACTCATTCCTTTCCAGCAGGTCCCATGAGGCCCCTGACAGGCAGCTGCTCCTTCTCTCTATGACCTGTGACATGAAGAATGCCACAGGGCTCAATTCTTCAACCATTTCTATTTAATATCTATGCAAACCCTTCAGGGAATAGGATGAAGTATCTGGACAGCAATGCCAGCCATTGCATTGATGACATGCAGCTATATGTATTTTTTCCCCCTCATGCTGACAGCACTCTCCCAAGCCTCGCAGTGTTGAAAGCAAGGGCAGCATAGCTGGCAGAGGCTGAAGTCAGAAGAGATTGGAATGAGGCTGGAAGTGGGAAGCATTACAAACTATGCACTAACACTATTAATGTGGACAATCTTATGGACACAATCACCAAAAGAACCTTCCTTTCCCTCGCCAGTCAGTGTAATTCTCTTCTTCAGCTGCAGCCTGGCCATGCTCATGTGTGTTTCTCCCGTCTGGACTGGCCTGCTCTGACTCTCTGCCTCAGACTAGAGAAGCAACAAAGGCAGAGCTAGTTGCAAAACTGTGGTACTTACCCTATCACAAAGCAAGCTAAAGAAGTCCATAGTCCCCTGCCTGTCCTCATGCCTTTTCCTCACAGACTGTGAAACACCACTGATTTTCATGAAGGGCACAGTGGACTAAGTTCAAGCTGCTTGAATGTCTGCTTCTCCCTTCTAGACCCAGATGCAACTGGAAAACTGTGCTTAAGAGAGTCCAGTATCACCAGGCTTCTGTAACATCTTCAGACAGCAGACCCTCAGCTCCAGAACATCTTCCCTGAAGAGATAAAGCATTCTGCTTTGCTCATCCTCACATGACGTTGCAAGATGCTAACGTAACATTCATCAAAAGATCCAAGCAAAAGAAAATACGACATATTCAAGAGTGTCAGACAACTATTGAGCATTAAATAACAAAGGGCTGGCTAGGCCCCTCCTTTGGCTGTACTCTCTGGAATTTCTAGTCAATGGGCAGTGCCTAAATGCTACAATCATTCACCCTTTGCAACTGAGGAAAGGTAGGACATGGAGATTCAAGAGGAACAGAGAATGGCTTCCCTGGCATTAGGTGAAGCATAACAGACTGCTCAAAATCCTACCACAAACTCTAATGGCAAGCCAGAAAGTGCAGGAATGTGCAGATTCAGTTTTCTCATAGTGGTCCATTGCATCTGTCCCTGCACGACATTTTCTAATGATGTAAGGGGTGTGAACGTGAGCAGAGGCAAAACAGGATTTCCAGATGTGCTACAGAATGACTCAAACTTTCTGGGCTTTCAGTTTTTTAACATAAACTTGGCAGCTTTCTAAAGACTCACAAACACATGTCTATCCTACACTCTCCAAGCGCCAGAGTCATTGACACAGCTATTTCTTTTCTATACATACTGAGCAATTTCACCTGATGGACAACAGGAAAACTGTACAGCTTTCCCTACCCTGGGAGTCAGAGAAAACAATGGGTAGCAGGACTCTTTTGGTAGTAGGTAGACTACACAAATCAGACCACAAAACAGTATACAAAGAAGACAGTGTTGCTGGAGCAGCAATGATCCAAGGGTAAACAAAAGCCTTTCCAGGAGAGTTAACACCTTTCATTGGAAGAACTCATGCAGACAGGTCAATATAGACAAGCTTCTAGCACTTGTTCACTGCTCTGTGGCAGGTGCAGAGACTGTATGTGGTTCAAGGGATTAGGAGCCATCAGAGATCTGATGACAAGCTCCTGAGTCAGCACTGGCACAGCCCAGACATTACAGCAGTCAAGAAGATGCCCTGAGCTACAAGTCTAGGTTGAGTCCCAGATCAGTGTAAAAGCAATGTGAGGTGTTTCAGCACCCTCCTCCAAGCACCCAGCCTTCGCCCGTCTTCTATGTAGAAGGGCAAAGAAATCCCCTTTTGCAGGTATTTACCAGCAGACTTCCCCTGGTGGGTTGGAAATCCCTGCTGGCTACTTGTGGCCGGAATCAACAGGGTACTCACTGCTTGAATCATGGTGTGATGCTGATTTGTAACAGAGAGCACAGCCTCGCAGAGTGAGCTACATTCACTGCTCTGGAAACAGGCTTAGGCTGTAATTTAATCCACTGTGAAACTACAGGTATCATCTCATGCAAAAAGTCTGTCTTTGAAGAAAAATGACAAAAGGTAGGCTTAACTTACAATTTGAGGAAAATTGATCTGATTAGCCCCATCCTCACAGGTATTGTAGAAGTACGAGAGCTCTGCTGGCATTTCCATTTAAAGAAAAGAAACAGCAGCACAAGTTAATACTGCCAAAAAGAGTCTGGTACATGATGGTATCTTGCTGAGAAAAATCTGGCTTTCAGAGTCAAGAGCTGCAGCCATCTTTGTGCAGGAATAAGGATCAGAACTAGAGGTGCTCCTCTTCCTGCAGCTGTGCATGACCCCACTCAAGGCCTACAGCCACATTCCTAGCTCTCAAAGCCAAAAAAGTGGGACAATTCTGCCCGTCTCACTCAGCTGTTAACACGCAGAATTGTTGGCTAGATACAACAGCTATCTGTGTATGGTACAAGCTGATGTGTACTTATGAAATCAGGTATTTAAAAAGATTAAGTTATCAGCCCCATTCAAACATACTGGACTGTGAACAATTATACTACAGTGCATGTGGTAATTTGTCCACATCTTCTCTTACTTTACTTTCATTTCCATGAAGAGGCATCAGCAGCAGTTTCCATGCCATACATCAGGCTACCTAAGTTGTTTCCAGAGACAGACATTGCATACAATCTCTATTAGACTCAGCACAGTGACCAATTAGGTTAATCTCAGAGGCAGACTCCTTGGGGATATCTCAGAGCATCTATTCTTTCTCAGGCCAGAGTTTCTGTTTTAAAGAGATGCAGCATCATCCAATTAAATGAACAACAGGTGTGAAAGGTAATAACCTAGACCTCTCTTGTGTCTGAAGACAGCACTCAGAGTTCAGCTTGGTCCTAACCTCCCCTAAAAGGTCAAAAATTCTTTCCAATTACTAAAGGAATGAACTAATGAAAACTTCAGCAACAGTATTAGATTGGACATGACAACATCTAAGGGATTTTTTAATATATATTTTTAGAAAAGCAACTCAAGCTGCTGGGGCTTGGGGTCACCAGAATTCTGTTTGGCTTAGTGCAACGATAGTCTTCAGGGCCAGATGTAGTCAAAGGCAAAGTCTATCCCCTCAGCTCCCATGGTTCTGATTTCCCACAGTGGTCCTATCTTTTGCATTCCTGGTAAAAACCATAATCTATCACCCAAGCTGGCACCAGGAAGACAGCAAACCAGACTTCTACAAATTACTCTGCTGTGACTTCCTTTGTAGCTTTAACAGTTCCCCTGCAGAACACGGGTAACACCCTACACTTACCTCACTAATAAATCGTGTGCATTACTTCAGGCACTGTCTGTACTAAAGAGATGCTCAGATCATGAACAGAAATCCTCTCCTAGCTCTAGCTGTGCCAGCTAAAAATATCACCCATTCCCTCCTACCCTGCTGCTTTTCACTGCTTCTCTCCTAGACCTTGCTGCTCCCACACCTCCTGCCAGTGGCAATACTTGCGTGAGCACTCCCTGACTCAGTTCAAGCAAGGCCATTCGATCTGTTTGAGCAAACCCAGCTGACATTGCCCGGAAGAGCTGAAGGCAAGCTCACAAAACCCCTTCTGCCACCAGAGGTATCTCTAGCAGTACAACCAGCTTGGGTTAGTCTTCAAGTGGCACACTTGTTTGCTTGCAATGGGGAAAAGTCTGTCCACACCATCAGTGGTGACAGCTAGGTCACTCAGCCAGAACAGCCCTCTTGGGAGACACAACAAATGCAAACGGAAGTTGTTCCCTACTCCAGTTACATCATTGGCCGAAATGACATCAGCTAACCTGACAAGAGCATTCCTTTTCACGTGTCTCTGAGCATCTCATCTTTCATGAAGCCACCTCTCTCCACCAGAGCTCAACAGGCAGTGAGATGCCAGGAAAGACCATGGGGGTTTTGCCCCATGCTTTAAGCCAACTCAGAGTCCCAGCTGTCCGAGCTCTACAGCATGGTCCTGGTCTGAATGACCTCTGTTAGCCCTCTTGGAAGTTCTCAGGCTGGGATTTCCCCTGCTCCTTGTGGAGTTATTTAGTAGACAAATATACAGTGCCATTCAATCCAGGTGGCAGAATTTAAAAGATATTAAAATAAACATGCAAGTAGAAGAGTAGTACAAATGTTCCTAAATGGCATGCAAGCTTCCCCACTACACTGAACTGTTATTATATTAATATTTTAGGTACTTCCTGTCCTTTCACTAGAAAGAGTTAGTAAGCTCACATTTTTCTGCTGACTTGTCTCTTTTGTAGGAATGTTGTATCTCCTGCTGCAAAGGAAATGCCACTCCAGGAAACAATCCATTTTGCACAGGTGAAAATGATCCCACAAGTAGCAAAGTGGAGATTTATATAGGTCTAACATAAAACCACATAATTATTAGAGTTTACTTTGCTCCTGAGGTCAGCCTTGGGAAAAATAAAATCAGCTAGAGCCAATACTTTAAAGTTACAAATCTTGAAGGTGTAGCACTTTCAGATCCTTGGTCATGATCTATGTGTGACAAACTGAATACACATGTAAGAAAACACTGAAATCTATGAAAACCAGTCAATAATTATCAACCACACAAAACAAAACAGGAAACCATATTTTCTGTTCTCTACAAAGTCATCTCATGCGTAGATAACTAAAGTTGTGTTTCTTTGAGTTATTATTTCTCTTAAATACACAGGAACAATCATTCTATTAATTGTATAAATCTACTGGCCTTGGCAGATGTACAGCAGGGATATACTTGACTCATGCTACATAGGGGAATTCCCAAGAGAATTGTGAATTAGATTTCCTTTTCTCACCTCCTTCCCCCAGCTCTACCCACAAATGGAAGTAGGGCAGATTACGGTCATTCCTCTGGTGAAGTTTCATTATTACTCCTCAAAAAGTAACGATAAAAATTATAAGAGGTGAAACAGATGTATCCAACACATCATCTCACAGTTTCCCCACCATAAGGAACACACTGTATTGAGAGCACACTGGAACTAACTCAAAGGTCTAGGCACGGGATCTTCTGCACCTGGAGCACGTCCCATGGGAGCAGATATTCACAGGTAACTCTGAGGAGTGATGTTTCAAACACCTGTGCCCTGGTTTCTGTAGATACTTATGCAGCACCTAAGAGGAACTCTTTAATAAAGTCAAGAAAAAGTACTTGCCACAACCAGCTTTCAGAAACTCAAATATCTGATGGTTCTTCCCATACAAATGGACTTTCCTTGCACCTCTTTTTCTTCTGACTTGCTTCCTGTTCTCAGCACCACCTTAATTCAAGTATCAGACCGAGGTGGTTATTACTGTAGAGCAGTTAAAGCAAATAGAAAAGCTGTGTAATTCACTTAACAATTAGCAAACCCTGCAATACTGTTTTACTGCAGTTATCACTGCAAAATAAAGATCCTTTCTTCTGCTCAAATAACATTTTTGGCAAGTCTGAAAGACTCCAGTTGTTTAATGCATATCCCCATCATGCTAGGGCAGACCTCAGATTCATTTTTGGCCCCATGTGTTGACGGAGGTCTTCAAACACTTGTGATGAAACCCTGCCTGTGACCAAGCATTAGGTCCCAGTTCAGCACAGCACGTTATTGAGCGTGCAAGTCCCCATCAATTCAAAGTTAGGCAGATACTTGAATGACTTGCTGAACAGAGATGGCAGCTGAACAGAGAGCACATGCTTCAGTGCACTTTTAGAATGAGGTCTTAGAAGCAGGTACACGTGGGCAAGGCTGTTCAGGTCAGTTTATCATGTTTTCCCAGCTAGAGCGAGGAACTAGCCAGAGCTAACACATTGGTTCCATTTTCTTTCGGGGATGTAATACACTGCAGTAGTTAAAGCTGCAGGTCACAGAAGTGTAATCTAGGGATCATGAGACAGTCATTAATCAATCAACCAGTGGAAATAGGAGCTGGGTAGATATCATTATCTCTACATTACAGATGAGACACGGAGAGTTTGCATAACAAAGCCATAGAGAAAGAGAAGTCTCTTTTCTTATTTCCCAGTTTTGCTCCATCTTTTCCTCTGAAATTTGTTTTCTCACTCTGCAAGACTTCCTTCCCCAACCGACATCCAGCAATTTTCTTGATTCAGAGACAAAGCTGACACCATGTCGTGCTGAAAGCTAGTTGAAGCTCTTCTATACAAAAATCAGTTAAAGAAATACAAGGGTAACCTTTCTTTTTTTTCAGATCTCCTGTAAAAGCTACCTGAATGCTGCAGTGACAATGACAAGCTAAGACAATGACTAAACAAGAGTTTGGACATGGAACTAAACTGCATACAGTCTCCACTTGTCTGAACCCCAATTAGTACAGAATGGAGACAAGCATCATAGTGGTCTACAAACAGAACAAGATTGACAAGCAACTGAAGGAAAAGAACTGCAGGAGTCAACTGTCAGAGCAAGGAGAGGTTACAGAAAAAGAGAGAGAGAGAGGTTAGCCCATTGCCCTGGAGTAATGGCTAGCCTTTAACACATGGCCTCTGCTCCTGTCAGTATTTCTTCTTGGACAGGTTATCTCAGGAATTTATGCTTTCCAATAATTACCTTTCAGAGGGCTCTCACTTATCTTGCAAGAGGAATCCAACAGTAACCTGACCTGCATTGCTCATGCAATCACCATCCACCCCCTCTAACCTTACATCCCATCTCTCAAAGCAAAAGCAAGCAGCTCTTCCCAGACTTCCAGTGCTGCATCAGCAGCAGTTGATAAAATTGCTTGGCGAAGTTGATAAAAATAAGAGTTTTAATGCTTACAATGTTACATAAACATTGATGAGCTTGCAGGCAAAGCAGTAAAATATTACCAGCAGGTTAAAATACCTCGTGTGGTAACGTTATATTATCCAGAACTCGAGATGAACAGTTGTCTTGCACCACCATGAGAAGCATTTTTACTTGAGGGCAAGTTTTATTATTTTACTGCAGCAGATCTCAGAGCCAGTCAGCATTGGCTTTAATAAATTTTGGGACTCACAGGGCCCTCTAATTAAGCTCTCTTCCTGTTACCCTTCCAATCTACCTTTCTTCCACTATGTGAATTGCTTTTCTTCTTGAAACATCAATGCCAAAGAGAAGCTTTTGCTTTTGGCATTCACTCCATAGCCATTTCAGATCAACTTGTCTCTCTTTGCTGAAGTATATGTTATTACACTCTGTTTAATTATACTCCCATTCATGCTCTGATCAAGGCCCTCTCAGGTTGGCTTTTTGTGTAAGAGACTCCATTACATCCAGTACAAGCTGATGGGAACCAATTTATTCCCATTACCACAGCTGGAACAAGGAGAAGGATTCTTATTTTCTATTTTGGATTTAATGAGATATCTCTTCAGCCAGTCAGTAGTGATAAGGAAATACTTCATTATCAAGTTCTGAGAAAATCTCAGGCCTGATGCAAGAAGTAAAAAGCCATATAACATTCATCATGGGACCCTGTCATCAGTCCAAAACATATGGTCAGGGCACATAAACCATTAAATCTCTGTTGCAGAGTGGATTTCCCTCAAATGGGCTTGCAGCCACTTTGGGCAGGTACCCAGAGGAGTTTCTCTTCCCTAGACTGGCTACCCAACTAACTTCAGCCTGGAATAATGTCCATGCCTCACTCTGGCTGCATTATTTTAAAGGAGTCACATATTGCATTCAGACCCATGAGAACTTTGGACAAATGCTCTCACACACTCTCCCAGGCATTCCCATACTCCCATAGGAACAGGATGGCACCACAAGAAAGAGGTTGATGTGGAGAGAGCATAAGAGGGGAGGGCAAGAGAAAGCTGCTCTTCCCTCATTAAACTTCAATAGGTGCCTAGGCCCAGCAACACTGCATTACAGTTTGGATTTATGTTTCCCAATTAACAGAATTCACAGCATAAAGTTTTCTCTTTCTGTTTTGAAGGGGCAAGAAGAGGAGAAAAAACACATTCCACCCATTTGGCACAGCAAGCTTCCCCAGCTATCCTCTGGGAACAAAAAGGGAGGGAAAAAAAAGGCTTGTCACCACACAATTTAAAATAACCAATCTTTGCTGGCTCCACTGTGTCTCAGGGGTAGATCCAAGCCTTAGCCCCCACCCATTAGGGCTGCAGGCCCAAAACACTTGACATTCATCAGGAGAAGCAAAACAGCTCCGAGGCAATGGGAGGGGGAAGGGAAGAGTGCCTCCATGGGCAGGAGTTGGGAAGAAAAGTAAAGGATCTGCAAAAAGGTCACATGTAAGGAGGGTATGGAAGTCTTCTGCTTCTAAGGACTGTCACGCACAGATGAATCCTCTTGGTGTAGTTACTACTGAGCACAAAGCAGGCGGGTAAATGCCTCCTCTGCCCTCTGTGGGGTGATCTCCTTTGTGGTTACCTTGGGAACTGTGATTATTTGATAGCAGCACCGTTGGCTCTATCACTTGAACAACAGAATGATGATCTCCTTTCTCTCCAAAGTGTGCCCTCTTCTCCCAAAAGAGAACCACAAGCCACATGTATGGAATGCTAAAAAATCTAATCATCTTTGGTGAGGGTTATGAAAGAAAAGTTCTTCAGATACTCTTTAGAGTTTTTGTGTAACATACACTCATCAGTTACACATTAAATCTTCCTCAGCATAAGGAGAAAAGCTAGGAGACAGCATCATGTGACTCAATGAAACACAGGACACTTTTTGCAGAAAATGGAAAACAATCTAATGTATTACATAGCTCAGCTTGAGTTCCTTAGAACATCACATCTGGGTTCTGATGGAATCAGTAGGCTTAATCAGAGCCTCTCTGCTCAACAAACAAGAAGGCTTAGCCAATATTTCAAAGAACTAGTGATTGTTCTTTACTCTTTGATGTAGTCAAAGAGAGAAGCAGAAAGATAGAGAGATGGAAGGCAGCTCTTCTCTCCAGCAGTCAGGAAGAAAACACAGTTGCAGAGCTCTACAAGCTAATCACAGTGACGACCTGACAGTGCACTAAAGCACCTGCTCACAGCTTACCAAACATGCAACAATGATGACAAAGCATCAACCACAGCATCGGGAACCACACCCTGGTGATTATGTTGTTCCCTCTCAGTCCATTCAAGAAGCAAACTTTTCAGGTTTGACTATCACTCATCTACAGCATTGCCTATACACAGACTGCATATATTTACAAATTAATCACTGCCACATGGATTCTTGGTTATAAGGCTGCCGTGAATGACTCTGAATATTTTACTTAAGAGGAGCTATAGGACCACATATATGGGTTTTGAATATAAAGAATGCCTGGTGTTCATTTGACATTTTATATGCTGAGATACAACTCTTCCAGGTCGTTCTTGTTGTGGGGGTAAGGGACAGCTAGGGGATCTCATAACTTGATTTCCATGTGGCTTCTTGCCAGAGAGAAGCTCAATTATAAGAAAATTATACACTTGTATGAATGATAATTCCATGGCACTCTTTTGGTCTAGCAAGCCAGGAGACTGCAGGAAAGAGGGCAAGTCCAGGTGCAGAGCCTAGTAAAATAAAATGAACCTTCAGCATGGAGCCAGCTGATAAACAGCTGGCATCTGTGTCTTCAGCCAGTGGCATCTTAGATGAAATGTCTGTTCCTACTAAGTAGCTCCTACTCCATTTTACCTTTCATAAGTTTGTCCATCAGCTGATGAGTTTTCTCAGTTTTGTCTGGTGCATCCAAAAGTGGAGAAACAGCTGGAATCTGCTGCAGCATCTGGAAAGCATCTGTGGCAAAAATTCCTAGAGGATTTTGAGGTGATAGCTGGTATGGCTATAATTTACTATAGGATGACATGGTTTTGAGATTGTTTTTAATATCCCAAAACTGACACTTCACAAAATCTTTATGCTGCATGCTTGTGCTTAGGTTTGTTTGCTTCTCTGCTTTCTGTTAATTCTGCCTACATAAAGGAGAAAATCTTGGTAAAATACCAGAGAAGAATCCCAGAACACATGGTTCTACAGAAAGAAGAGGACCAAGTTCTAGCAATATCCACCTTTTAGAGAGTTGTTAGTGTTCCAAAAACAGCAGTAAAAATGTAGCTTGTCTCTGCAATTATCTGCTTCCTTCAGGGTTACATGTTCTTTAGTCACTTGAGGAACATGTTTATATACTGTCCTGAAGGACCAAACTGGCAGAGTACATTTTAATAGAGGAACAGTACCAAAAATTTTTAAAAGGTGGAAGCAGAAAAAATACAACTTGCTTTTGTAAAACATTTAGTATTTTAACAGGTAAATTATGACAAATTACAATTCAGCTTCAGTCTGGGTTTAAGGTCTGAATCTGAATTTCAGAAACATCATTTCCCCACGCCATTGTACATTTGGTTGCCATTAAAGCTTGCATAGACTGAGAACTCCATTTCGATTTCTCCCAGATTTACACTCACTTTACTAAGGTAAAAAGCTGCACAAGATGGAAGAAGAATGAGGCCACAGCATTGGTGTTGGTATTTGCCTATGTATTGAGGGATTTTTTCAAAGACTGTGAGGTTGAAAAGACAGGTATCAAATCAAATCAGTCCAGTGGGGAAACTTTTAATCATGGCTCCCACTGAACAAAACAGCAATACCATTGGGAATGACAAATTTGAATAAGTAAGGAAAGATGGCAAGAAAAGACTGAAAAGGGAGCAGTAAATGGAACAGCACACAGCAGGGACTGTGTGTCTTTGAACAACAAAGGACTGGAAATTACAAACTGAAAAATGGAGTCCAGTCTCTACGAACCCCACAAAATAATGTACAAGGCATTTAGCACACAAAGGTCCATAAAAACAGGGTACAAATTTCCAGTATTCTAAAAACACTTAAGATCTACAGTAAAAATAAATTACCAGGACCCACAAGTCCTATAACCTGCCCCAGAAATACAAAACTGGCATCACCAGTGTTCAAGGGCATGCAAAATTCCAAGGGATTTGTGGGGAAAATGTGCTTAGATCATGTCAGGAGGTGATCCATATCCCATGCGACAGAGAAAAGCAAAGGAGACCACGAAGACAGTAGCTGACAAAGCATCTCTACGACTGTGGACTCCTCCTATCCATCCCTTTTTTTTATATCACAATGCATACAAGGGATGATCAGACCTGAAAAATGTATGTAAAGGCCCATTCCAAATGATAAAGCTGAAACATCATGGTAGAGGGAAGCAGGAAAAGTCAGCTCAGGTACAACTCCACATTTGCCCAGATTTGGAAGATTTGTGATGTAGCATTTGATTGGATCTTTACCAATAGGTTCCATCTTAAACTTGAGATTCAGGCATATCTGTTTTAACTGGAAAAGTAGGCAGGAAGGGGACTAAGTCCAAGTTCAAGAAGCTTAACCCCTGACCTATGGGAAATAAGCCTTTTTTATCCTGATATTCCCACCTTTCTTCCTGTATTCCAGCTACCACCCACACCTGGTATTTAACAGAATCACAGAATGATTTCTGCTGGAAGGGACCTTAAAGATAATCTAGTTCCGATACCCTACTATGGGCAGGGACACCTTCCACTAAACCAGGTTATTTTCATATTTTCCTCTTTCAAAGCAGTGAAGTATTTACAATATTTCCAAATCAAACCACTCAAAAAATCATGAGTTGGGTCCTGTTTCTGAACTGGTAGATTATTTTAGGTGTAAATATTTCTACAGCCAGAAGAGACAGAAATTTCAGCAATAAAACTGGAAATTTCGTGTAGTCCCCAGCTTCTAGGAGCTGGAGTTGCTAAGAAAGCAACATATTTTGGAAGCATTAACAAAATCGCTGTCAAATGCCTAGATAATAAAACCAGAATAATATTAGTATGTTAGACACTAGCACACGTCTTACCAAAAACTGGCAATTTGAGTTGAAGGAAACCTCTTTCTCCACCAGGAAGGTCTCCCTCAAATAAACCAACTCTAACTACAGTCTGTTTTTCTCTTATGAGGAAAATGCTCTTCTAGAAGAGGACTGAATCAGTTCCTGTGTACTTCAGAGTACTTTTGACTTACATCAGTGCAAAAGGAGAATCAGGACACTTTGTACTCTTCTTCCTATAGCTCTGTAACAACAGAGGACATTTTAGAGGGACTGAGAAGACTTTTTAAAGGGTGTACTGAAGGAGACAGTTTAGGCTACTAAAATTAAAGTAATTAATCAATCCAAAGGTAATGTTCATCATCTAACGGATGCCTTCACAGACTGTGAAACTTAAATTTTGCAATCTGTTGCAGTCCCTTGTAGCTTGTTTCTATGCTGAATAAACCAGAAAAATAAACCATGAGCAGAGCTTGAAGCAGCATCAGGAACCCTTCCTGTATTTTATTCACCCATCATGCCCCAAAATTTGCTGACAATGTTGAAGTGTCAGGACACAGCAGAAGTCCCATCCCACTACACCCTCTAATGACTTCCCCACAGCTACAGAGTCAAGACTGGATATAAAAATGGCTGCTCTCTTCTGAACAAAAATGTCTTCTCAATTTAGATCACAAGCATACCTTTGATTTCCCTTCTCCCTTTCTTGAAATCCCCCAGGTAGAGGGTCTGAAAATGTGAGTCACTCCAAATAGTAAATCTAATTGTTCCCAATTCTACCCCACCAAAAATCCATTTAATACCACAGGGCTAAACAAGGCTGGACTTTGTCCTACCTTTCTGCTATAGATAGCATTTTACTGTCACTGAGGGAATAAAATAATCATAAGAGCATAATGATAGCATGTGTTTTGCTAGCTGCTTGCTGTTCTTCACGTGGGGCAATCACTGGCAATTCTCAGATTTAATCTCTCCCCTTCCCCAACCATGCAGTTGATTACCGCTCTCATTCCCAGTTAAAAATCCTTGATCAGCGTAATGCACATAAAGGAGCTCTGACCCCAGCTAAGGGAACCACAAGAGATGACATTTGGTTCTTTGAGAGAGGAGTAGATAAAAAGGAAAAATGACAGCTGGAGTCAGGAGGAGCTAGTTAGTGGATTGCAGGCCCAGGAGGGTGCAGGGTGGGGGCCCACGAAAGAGAAACAATAAGAGACTGCAGCCAGACTGTTTCCTCTCCTTCCCTAAATCTCCTTTGAGTCTGTGAGAATGACTGCAGCAGATGTCAGGACCCATGGGGATCACTCCTTTCGCTTTCTTATCTCTTAAAAAAAAAAGTAACCTAGAAAACAGAAGAAATATTGGAGAAAAAAGAAAAATGAACTAATATCTCTGCTTTGACATGTGGGAATAAATACAAAGGTGAGCACCACCTTGTAATGACCTGTGATATGTAAATACACTGAAGCCAGCGGGAGGAATTTTTCTGGGTCTGGTCCAACAGGGGCAAACATTTACAGGATCTGACTGGGATTAACCTGTGGTTTCCATTTCAGGATACAAAGGGGAAATACAAGGCAAGCAGCAGTTGTGAGGAACATCCCTGTGCTTCTCCAACACACACAACACAGCCAGAGCTGGCTTGCAATCACACCTGGCAAGCGCCTTGGTTCTGGGAACATCCCCAGAAAGCACTCCATGTGTGTGTGTGTGTGTGGATGCGCGTGTGCTCATACCAGGGGGTGTTTCTCACCACGCAGCACTGAACACACAAGAGTTCATCAAACTAAAACATCAAATCTGTTTCAGCATTACTCAGGACACCAGACAGAAACCAGCAAATATTAGTCAAAGGCATTTTAGGCCAGATTCCCTTGAAGTCCATGGAATTACACCAGAGAGCAAGAGCCTGGCTGCTTAGTATTTGTGGCTTGCCAAATTGTACATCTGTGTTGGTTCTTTTGTTTTGGAGACAAAATTCTACAAATTATCATTATGAAGTAGGTTAATTTTTCTTTTAGAAAGATCACATTCTCAAGGCATAGGAAGAAGTCCACTTCCATCCACTAAGTCTGTTTTACTCCATTCCACACACTCAGAGATGGACACCATGCTTTTTCAGACTTGCAAGTATGTAAAGGTGTACAGACACTGATGATCTCAAATGCTTCACAGTAGAAGTCACTCCCTGTCACAGAAGAATGTAGCAATGACAAAATTGGATGAGCCTTCAGATCTTTCCAAGATTCATGTAAGGCATTTTAAAATAAATATTCAAGTTGGAACCGTGTGTTTTGGCTTTGTGCATCAGGAGCAAGAGGAAGCCCAGGAACTGCAGCAGAGGAGACCAAGTTCTGACCACAGAACACAGTGGTGTCCATTTACAGAAGGGAAGCTGTATGTACTCAAAGCACACTCATTGCTAGCAGAGAGGTTTTAATCCAGATTTTTCCAAAATCCATAATCCCCTCTTTTATAACAATAGGTTTCAAAAACACAATCGTTTGGAGGTTTCCCATTTCATCATTCTGGTAAACCCACTCAAAGAGAAGGAAGTTGTGTGAAGTCCTGAAAAATAAAAAAAACAGCCCACTACTGTTTTACTTTGACGGGCTAGTCAGAAACCATCCCTCCAGACCATTTATTTAACTCAAAAGTAAAAAGTAGTTTACGTCAAAATACACAGCAGCTAATCAAGATGAACCTACAGGTTAAAATACATCACCAGCTCTGAATATTATTTATCTTGGAGGTGGTAACAATAGAAAGCAAGCAACTGATGACACAGCTTCTCCACCAGTTAAGGAACCAACATTCATCCCCTGGGTACAGGAGCCAAGATTAACTGGGCTCTTCAGCCTCTCCTTAATATTTCTCAAGTACCAAATAATATCCTCAGCACATTGTCTAGCAAACACAATGGAAGACCCAGCACCAAACCCACTGCACAACACTCCACAGCAGTCTCCCACACCTGCACCTGGAGGGCAAAGACGAATCCTGTTACAGGGAAATGTGTGAGCACTCCAGTCAGGGACCATGTTAGTACATGTTTATGCGGTGCCTTGTGCAGCAGGGCTCAAACGCAGAGTGGAGCCCTTGGGCACAGGGTAGATTTCTTCTTCTTTCTGAATTTAGGAAAAATCATACAGGATAACAAAAGAGACTCAACTAATATGGTTTAGGAAAGAATAATTTATCTGCTTTCTCTGTAAACACCAGTCACTAATTACCTGGTTTTCATGTTATTTTCATCTGAAAGGGAAACCTGCTATGATGGGAATGAACTCAGCCAAAACAAAAAAAAACCAGGGCACCAGTGTAACTGGGGAAAGAGACCAGCAGTCTGAGAAGGGGAAGTACTCAGCATGTACCACGGGAAGGAAAAAAAATTAAAATAAAAAAGGAGAGGCAAGGAAGAACACTAATTAAAGACACAATGTGGATGCAGGAGAACACACTAAGATCCCCCCCACCTCACCCCTGCCATCCGTATGACAGTGCTGCTTTGTGGAACAGAACAATAGGTACATTATACTAACCTATAATTATCCCAAGAAGAATGATAGCAAAGTCAAGGCATTACATGAACATTGGAATATTGGATACAATCCCATAAGAAGCAAGAGGGTGGAGGAGGAGCTTTAAAAAGAGATTGAAACCTTCCCAGCACAGAACATCAAAGACGAAATTTCATGTTCTCTTCACATTTATTTGGGTTTTTCTTTTATTTGATGCGATGATTTAAACACAGTTCCCTTTTTCATGTATTTCTTGGCTTCTTTATGCTGCAATTGGTTCCAGCACTGTAACATCCTCCTTCAACAGCATGGTGGATTTGGCACGAGCAGGAGCTCAGCCCAGTGCATGACTGCACCATGTGCATACGCAGTAGGAGGCGAGAACAGTGGATGGAGATGAACGCCAGCTCCGGACAAAGAAAAGCAAAGGGGCTGGTGATTCAGTGAATGCATAATCCAGGGTTACCAAGGCACAAGGCACACAGGCATACAGTACCTGTGCTCCCATTCCAATCAGATAGCAGGGTTTGAAATACAGGAAGCAGTGAGGCACAACTCTACACCTGTTTAAAACATGCCACTTGCCTTCATAGAGTTATGCAATATTGGGGAAATACTGAAATGAAGACTTGGAGTTGTGTGGGTTTTTGCTTCTTCTGTCTGTTTTTAAGAGGCAGTATGTTGCATTAGACACATCCTTGACCCAAAAAGGGTGGAGTAACCTATCTATTCTGCAAAATCTGAATGTTCTTTCTTGATTTTTTTTTTTTTTTAATACAGTAGTAACTATGACAAACCGGTGTAAACAACTGTATCATTTGGTCCATGGACAAGGAAGGGGAATGCAAAAGAACCAGACAAACATGGGCACTTCTTCCTTTGGTCATTCTAGGTGAGCTCTGCTCCTCCCTGTAGATACTACTGATCGAGCCCTTGCTTCCTCCAGAGAGAATGGCCAATCACCCCAGCACACTGTGTCTCCAAATAATGGGCAAAGATTTCAATAAAACTCCTGAGAACACTGAAGATCAGCCCTTGCAGGATGTGGCCACATGACTTGTACTCAGCTGCACTCAAGCCTGTGTGTTCCTGCTGAAGGCCTCCTGCCTGCAGAGTGGTCAGACACACTTCCAATGAGCTGCAGGGTGGTTCTGCACTGTAGCAAGGAAATACCAATGCAAACAGTTATTAAAGGTATTTACAGCCCTGTAGTGACAGGCTGCGTTGCAGGGCAGCACTCAAGCACTGTTCCCTAATGGATTCAGACCTCATTATTGTGCAGTGCTGGAAAGGGAATACAGTAGCACCTACTTGACACGAAGCAGGACACCTCTGACCAGCCAGCTGATAGTGTTTAACCTCTGTGCGAAGAGCTCAGAGCTGTTGCTGAGTCCACGTAGGCCCAGAATGGTTAGAGACTGGGGCAAGGACCAAACTTAGCAGAAACTGTGTGGCCCTGCAACAGTGCAGGAAACAATCAGCAGTATCTCACCTCTGTGAGAGAAGGAATCCAGGCTCCTGTGGGGCTAAAAAGGCAAAGGGAACTGGAAGGGATTGTTTTGCATTGGGGTAAAAGTTTAATTTGCCCTGCTCAAGGGAGGAGGTCCCAGGCTGGGAAATAGCTTGGGACTGAGCCACTGGCTCTAAAGAAGTGAGGTCCTGTCCTCCAGCTGTGTGACCATCAGCCCTCTGTCTTTGTAATTGGGGGTCAACTCCTGAGCCAGCCTACTGCAAGGGGATGTAAGAGTGGGGCTGAGCTTGAACTTGGCAGGCAGACAGCAGAACCTGAAAGCTTTTGCACCCCAAAAGCCTCCAGTAGTGTAATTTTGGGAAAAGAAAGTAGGTGTATGCATTCTCTGCATATATCCCACTTGCAGCCCTGCCTGCAGCCACTGCCTAAAAGTCAGATCCCAAGCTCAAGAAAATAGGAGCTTATTAAGCATTCTCCCACTCACTTTGCTAATGGGTCCCTAATTCCCTCTCATTTTTTGCTGCCCCAAACCAGCAGGGAGAGGAATGGAAAAGATATGACACATTCCTGTGCTTCATCATGCCTCCTCACACCAAGCAGACAAAAAGACAGTAACATCTGCAAGAAAGATAAGCCACTCTCTGTCTGCATTCAGCAGAGTGGGGGCCTCTCTGTTCTTGCTAACAGGTGTTTATATAGCAGTGACAAGAAGTGCTCTCACTTGCACCACATTAAGAAGAAAAAAATTAGCACAACTCCATTGACTTGGGAAGAATAGTTCCTGATGTCATGCTTCTGAAGCTGTGAGCAGAATCTGGCATACAAGCAATTACAAAAGTAATTTAGAGAAGACAGGAGTCACCGAAGACAGCCAAAACAACAGGGCAAAAATACAGCTTATTTAAAGAGAATGCTGGATAGGGCAGTGTTGACCCTTTTTTTCACTCTAGAACAGATAACCTCAATAACTACAACCATTTTTATTTGGACAGTATGTAATGGAAAACTTACCCTTGCCATTCACACTTCTCTCACTACAGACACCCAGCTGATCTCATAGCCCTCCTCCCTCTGCCACATCCACACATACACAGCTTGCTTCTCTGGGCAGAGCAGCAACTCATATTTCATCTGTACCACGGGCTTCATTTGTAACTCTGCCCACCGAGTGTTGTCAAAAAGCTGGAAAGGGTACTGGAATGAAATCTATGCAGCTCTTTGGCCTTCTGAATGATTACAGCTATGACACTTAAACCTGCTAATGTGCTAAGCATTTTCTGGCAAAGCTGGTGGGTTACCACGGTATTTTGGGAGGGGGCAGGAGCTTGAAAAGATGTCTTCCTCAGCGAGGAGAAGAAGGAAAGAGACAAAAATGTAACAGCGTGAATTGCTCAGCAGTCTGATACTCAGCAAACTCCTCAAACTTGCTGTAACAAGGGTTACATTTCAAAGATCCAGAAACAGCTTCCCAGGACAAAAATAAACTTGTGTGTTCCTGCCAGGTGGATACACAGGACTGCCTTTTGATGAATGTCTTTTGATTTTCTAGAAGTAGTAATTCCCTTCCTCATGCCCTGCTCTGACTTTAGTCAAAGCAATGTCTTGTAGGTTTACTCTCATGCTTTCAATTTTTTTTTTTTTCAGCAGAAATCACTCTATCTTTACATCCTTTTTTGACTTAAATCAGGTGAGAGCCCAAGAGGAAGCCAACCCAGAAGCACCACAGGCTTTGTTGTGTGGAAAACCTCCTGGTCTGAAAGTGCTGACCAACTGCTTGCCATTCCTCCTAAAGCAGGGCAGGTTTTGCTGAGAAGCCTGGCAAGGCACGGGGAGTTTGTCAGTGCCACAGCCAGGCACCTCGTGCAGGATGCCCCCACTTCTCATCATGTCTCCTCTTGTAAGAGCTTTTGTATGTTTCCTCCTCGCCCACTGTTCCTATACATTCTTATAAGAACCAGAATATTGAAGAAAAAGTGCTAAACTGTAGAGATAAGGAACAGCCAGAAACAAAAGTACACCAAATACTACAGTATTTGACATCCACTCCACTCACACATGTGTAATGCTGGAAGAAGGGAACACCTCTGGAACAAAAGAGGTGCAGGCAGAAAGCCAGGGCTCACTCAAGTTACATTAGTGAGCAGGACAGTTCTGCAAAGTAACAAAATTTCATGCTTAAAATTTTGTTATGGCCCATCTATTTGACCAAAGGGGAAGGTAAAAATGCATTTGTTATATGACCAATAGATAAAAAGAGACAAAATGTGTCTTCCTTGAGGAAGATAGTTTATGGTGTGGGTTTCTTTACCCAATCAACAAGGGGCAGGAAGAGAGGCAATGGCTTCATTGCACCAGGACAGATCTAGGTCGGATATTTGGAAAAAAAATTTTCCACCAAAAGGGTTATCAAGCACTGGAACAGACTGCCCAGAAAAGTGGTTGAGTTACCATCCTTGGAGGTATTTAGAAGACATGTAGATGTGGAACTCAGGTACTGGGTGAACAGTTGGACTCAATGATCTTAATGGCTTTTTCCAACCTATATGATTCTGTGACAGTCAACATTATGTGCAAGAGTAGTTTTTGACCTGAGAATATGTTAAAACAGTAAAACAGCACATAACTGATTAGTAGCACTGGAAATATACAGAAACAAACTTAAGAGGCTTATTGCAAGACCAAGACCTCAGCTTTTTCTTTAAACCTAGCATGTTCTAGGGGATATAATGGTCTCTCTTTGCCCTCTTTAACAGACACAGATCTATACAAAATTATTGCCCATGGGAACTTTTAGTGGGGAAAACCAGGAGTAATGGAGAAAGCAGAAATGTCTGCTCAACAGAGCTACAAGGAAGCAAGAGCGGAGCAAGTAGGCCCCTTCTCCAGACCTCTGTGTACTTTCATTGATGTTACAATAGTCCCCATTTGAAATAAAACTAAACACCACCTCTTCGTGCCCCTCAACATCATCAATAAATGTTTCCTGCTGTCACTGTTGCTTGTTCTTCCCCTTCTGGAGGGTCTGGAGACTACACAGGACATAGGGGTATATACCAAAAAGAAGCAAACAGTAGTAAATTTTACTACTGAGGCATTTCAGACCACATCCTGCCCTTGTTCTCCCAGCTGAGAGGCTGCTACATCAATTGCTTTGTGCCATCTCCCTATCATGCAGGTGCTACCTGATATAACCTACTTAAGGATAGAGTCTCAGTGAAAGTCAACACTCCGCCACATACATAAGGACAAGTATGCAACACTGAAGGCTGCTGAGCCCTATTTTTCATCACTGAAGGCTGCAGACCAAAATGTGCAGCACAAACCCAGCATTACAAAGTGGCAGTCCCAATTTCTGAAGAAAGGTCTGCACCAGGCCAGAGAAACTTGCTCACTTCCAGCAAAGTGTAAATGCTGCAAACTTTCTTGGTCAACACAGGCACCTGGTTTCAATCTACAAACACTGCCTATCTCTATAAACCTCTCCTCCTGAGGGCTTTACTGAATTATACCCCACAGGAGCCCCTTGAGGGATTTATCTGCTCTTGTGCTGATAGAGGAGCTAAAGGCATGGGGAGGACATGAACCATCTCCAAGCACAGGACCTGCTACATTACCTTCAACACCTGCACTATTTTAATCTACCAGACATGCTTTATCTGCTTCCTTGCCTGCTACACGGCCATTCTGTGCCACAGTCCCACAATCAGTTAAAGACAGCAGTAGCTGGCACTGACCTTAAAATAAATGTCCTCTACCCTTCTCCTCCCACTGTTCCCATCACATGCCTTTCTTCCCCCCTGTCACACAAGCTCTCATACACTCACTAAAAGTAAAAGAATTATGTAAAAACAATTGTTTTAAGCGCAGTGGGTTCTCTTGCCTTGACCACTCCATATCTGGTACAAGGAAAGGCAGTGCCAGCTTGGGACATATAGTCAGGAACTGCTGGCAGACAAGACTGCAGCACTGGCTAAAACCAATTTACGGACCTACACCATCAGTCAGCAAGTCCTGCACATCCTTCACTGAGTCTTTTTTTTTTTCTTATTTTGAAAGAGATGGAAGCAAGGAGGCTTTAACAGTTGTCTCTGTTGTTTCAATGTGTCTCAAGGATCTTCACCCTCACTCTCAGAAGTCATTAACTTGTTAACTCAGTCTCATTTTACTCTGTTAGCCCCTTCAAAGTTTCTGCCATCCATGCTGCAAAATGAGTGTGATCATACAGACACTCTGAACAGGACAAGACAGTTTTCCCAGGAACAGATTAGTCAATGTTACTGTGCCCACTAACTTGGGCTTTCCATGAGGCCACAAAGTTCAACTTTCCTGCTGTTTTTTCTTGCAGCGCTGTCACTCTGTCCCTCTCTTCTCTCATCCTGCCCTACCAACCCTACATCCTTCTATCTATCCACTCTGTCCAGTTTATCTCTCTGCATGCAAGCAAGACATTAACGTACTTCCAAGAGCAAGTATAACAAAAAACATGGCTGGATCTCTCATTAAGGGACTACCCTTGACAAAAGCCCAGATGTGGTTCTCTATTCAACTAGATGATATTGTGATGGTGTACCAATAGAAAAACCTCCAAAGAAGAAAGAGGCAGTGTTTAGTGGGAGCATCACCTGAGAGACAGAACAGAAATTCCTTCAAAATGGATAGCCTGCACAACCCTGTCAACAGGAAGCACAATTACTCTCGTGCATTTTTCAACATATCAGCAAAAAAGCATCTCTTTCAAAAAGAACCATTCATAAGAAACAGGCATAGCCCCTGTGATATTGCTCACACTGGATGCATCATAGCAGAATATGATGGAGCTTGACTCTGCATGTGCTGTGACTTTTTACCCCCTCTCTCCACCTTCGCACACTACAGAATCCCATTATACCAAATCCCAGTGGTGATTCAGAAAGAAAAATTTATGAACAGTGTATTCCATTTCAATTACTGCCAGTGGAGGCTACATAGGCGAAACATGGCTTATATAAAAAACTATGAAGGGAAATGACTTTGTCGCGTGTCCTCTAAGTGCCACCATGGCACATGGAGAGTCTGCCACTTCCCACTTCATCCCCGAGGCCTTAGCCAGAAATTACCACCCTTACCACTAGCCAAGGGGCTTGTGCAAGCATTCCCCAGCCATTAGCTGAGATGAACTCAAGTAAAGAGACCTACTGCTTAAATTATTTGTTTATGCTAATCTAAATTACATTTTAAAAAGATATCTAAAAGGAGCTTAGGTGGCACACCAAGGGGATATTAACTTTCAGCAAAGAAGCAAAGGCAAGCTGAAGGAACAACTGCTTCAGCTGCACAACTGTACATGCATTGCCTTGGCCTACAGCCATGCAGCATGATGCAGATAACTAGAGTCACATGTTCGGTTCAAGTGTAATGACTTCAGCTTTTCATCAAGCTATGATATGTAAACAGTGTGTCTATAAATAAATAAATATGCCTCTCCAATGCTCTCAGTAGCCTCAACAATCTTCTGTTATGTGTTAAAACAAACAAACAGACAGAAAATTTCCTGCTTCTGGATCAGCTCACACTGCATCCAGCACTTGTACACGAAGTACTGGATGATGTCTCAAGTACATCACCAGCAGAAGGATCTCAGAACAACCCCTAACTACCAAAGCCCCATTGACTCAAGAAATAAATCAGAATCTCCTGGGATGCTCTGCAATTTATAAAAAATCCCAGGCAGTACAGAGCACATAGCTGGTACTCCATGAAGCAACACTCTGCCCTCAGTTCTGAGTCACTGTTGAATCAAAGCCCACACTTGATGTTAATGGAACACTGTGCAGATGCCCAAATCGCCTTTGAGGTGGAGGTCCTGACAGACCATGATTGCTTGAGATGCTGTAGAAATTATCATACGAGTAAAATGGACACCAGGGGCAGACCACATTCCACTGAAACTCATCAGTGAATTTGACCTCATGAAAACAAAAGACAAACTGATTCCTGTAGGGAGAAGGAAGAGGAGCTGTGTGGTGATTTTGTAATAGTCATGCTAGGCTGTGAGTTCTCCTGGGAAAAGCACTCGCCTTCTGTTCCATCCGCAAGAAAAACCCCTCTACAGTGGGCTGGGAAGGGTGGAAATCTCTTGTAACAAAGCTTCCAGTAAAAGGAATACAACCAACTTCAAAGTTCACATTCCTGTCAGAAGGTTTTTAACCTCCTGTTAACATAAGTCATACTGAAGGTCACTGTACAGAAGACACTAGGAAAAGAAAAGCTACTGCACCTCTGTTTGCTTACACTGCAGTTTTGACAATTCCTTACTTAAATCTGGATATTGCTATTTTTCACAACTTTCATACAAAGAGGTGAGGAAAAAAAATTAAAAACAAGTAGGAGACAAATCTAATGCCTGAGCCTTCTGACTTTGAATTTCATGCTAGCAGTCCCTTTTAATGCCTCCAGTTCAGAGTATTTTTCCATCTACTTCCTCCAAAACTTGTACAGCCAGAAACAGACAACATATTTCCATGTTGTAACTATCCTTATAAATATTTTATATTGTACATATACTTGCACTTGAATAAACCCTATATAGGAACTTCATAAATAAATTTTTAGCCTATAGATAACTGTGAACTAAAATAAACTGCCTCCTCTCAAACACCTGCAATTTGGGGCAGGCACACAAAGCTGGCTAATCGTTTCAGGACTAATTTACTGCTTTGGGAGGCTTTATTACAGCTCTCTAGCCAGCCACATTGGAATCTCACTAGCAGATCGTTTCAGTTGTGATTTGGACACAAACTGCCTGGTCTGGCACTGCCTAGTCTGAGCTAAGATTCCACTTGAGCACAGCCCTGCTCTGGGAAAGCAGAAATGTCTGCCTGCCCTGCAGGCTCGCTATCCCACAAGAGCACTTTCACTCTATTTTTGCTATTCTGTTCCTTTTTGCAAGCTGAAATGTAAAGGCGATAAAGGAAGTAGCTTTTATTTTTCAGAAATCTGTCTTCCAAGATGGTTCAATTCTAGTAAAGACTCAATTTTCTTCTTATTAAATCTGAACTTATTTTGCTATTCCTACCTCAGGTACCCCTGATGTACAGTACAAAAATGAGAATTTGCACAACTGCCTAGTGTACCTAACTTTTGCTCTTTATACTGGTGGGACAAGTGAGAAGTGAATACAGAGTTGTACTTTATCTGTTAGATGCCAAAGTACCATCAACTGGTGTAGGTCAACAGGCATCTTGACCATCATATTCTTCTCTATGTGGTTCATAGTTAACGATGAAGATCCATTAACAAAAAAATTGCTGGCAAGTAATAGCATCCCTGTGAAGCACGAAAAGCCCCAGTTCTAAACCGTTTAAATCTGTAGTGAAGGCTAACAAAATTCAATTAGATTCCCACATTTTTAAATAACGGGGAGGAGGGAAAACCACAAAGAAATACGTTGAGAGAATTTAATGAAACTTGCATCCTCATACAGTGTTGTCTTGGGGGTCTAAATCCAGTCAATAGCAGTCAGATTACAATACCATCAGCACCTGTACTACAGTAAGCCTATTTCTTCAGGACCATGCCAAAAACTCTTCTGAAGAGCAAGTTACCTAAGGAGATTGCACCAATTTCTGCTGGGCATAGAAGTCCTCATCCAGCATCAGCTGCAATGATGGTAACCACCATACCAGAGGTTACTGACCCAGTTTTGTTGAAGAAGGTTTCCAATGTTCATCAAGCAAAAGAAATTGGGTTATGTCGAATTTTTTAAACTGGTGGCCAGAACTAAACCAATTGATGTCACCTGAAATGAAAGCATGCAAACTACTCTGCTAGGAGGCTGTGGCAGCAGTAATTTCTGGAAGCAAGGAAGTCACAAGTTGCTTATAATTGCAACATCACTCATCAAAAGGTGTCTATTTCTGGACTAATTACATTGGTTAAAACATGTACATGTTTAACAGTGTCTTTCTATATGGTTTTATTTTGCTTTAGATAAGTAATATATTGATTTACCTTAAATCAACTGCTTACCAATTTACTTTCTAGCTGAAATAATAAGAAGAATCCAGTTATCTCACACATTCAAGGCCTAGTAATGGTACAGATTGGCAGGATAGCCTGTGGGAAAGCCTCCATTCCTGATGACAATATTGGACATTAGGAAGATGATTAGGAAGAAGATACTCTCTGGCAGATCTGTAAATCCAGCAACACGATCTAACTTCAGTCAAATCTATTTAAATGTGGAAAGAAAAAGGCCTACATGGCTACTACATGCCTGTAGTAAAGTGTGTTACCTCATTTGTCCTAATGAAGACCTTGCCTCTGATGTGGAAAGCATTTACAGGGTCACAGAGTACAAGATATTCTAATGATAAATCTTTGATCCATTACTTGGTTTCTAGAGACAAAATTTCTTTCTGATGTAATTCCACTGAAGTAAGAGTTATGCCAAAGAACTCTCTGGTTAAATATTGTTTGGAGAAAATACCATATTACAGGAACAAAACAAAAAGAGATTTCACACAGTGTAACTGTTAAGTATCTTTTCTAGCAGGAAAAACAGGGTTGTTAAGAAATTAAAGTGGCAGCTGACCTTAGGAAGAAATTCAAGGTACGTGTTAAGACTTCAGCACTTGCTTTGCAGAATATCAGTTACACTTGTTGTGTTAGCTAAAAATACTGGGTGAGAGCACTCTAATTGAGCTATATACTTGAGAACATGAACTCTTGCTTTTTGCAAAAAAAGCAACACCTGTTCATAAGAATTAAATGGATGGACCACTCACTGTTCAGAAGTGACTGAAACAATAACCAAGCCTGCGTTTTACATTTGCTTTAATTCCCTCAATGGCCATTCTTATCCTTGGCTCAAACATGCTCTGGAGCTTGTGACTGGCTCTCACTAAACTCTGGTCTCTCACACAGCAGGAATTCCAGCCTGGTTGAAAATTTTTACTTACTCCTGTGATACATTTTGTCCCAGTGCAGATCCTAAAGATAGTGAGTGAAGCTGTTTCTCAGGAGAACATGAGCCCATCACAAGGAGACACAAATTCCCAATCAGTCATCCAGTGCTTTCACCTGTATCCTTACAGGACAGCCTATGGCCCAGGGTCTTCCAGCTGTAGATCCCTGACTTCCCTTGCCCACTCTTCTCATGAGTACCTTTATGCTTACAAGAGATGTACTGAGATTCCCGCTGGAATCTGCTTCCCAACATTCCTTCTTAGATTACGCAAGATGCTCACTCAAGAGCTGATGTGTAAACGTGAAGTAATTTGTTTAAATACATATTTCTTTGGCCAGCCTTGTGCTGTGCCCTGTCATTCAGTAAAGCCACATTAGATTCCTGTCTCAGGCTTTTTTGTTGAGTTTTTTCTTTTCTCCCTGGATTGACAGGCTAATTAAGGAGTGACAGAGACTGTCTCAGAAGAGTCCTGTTCAAATATCAAAGCAACAGATGCAGCAAGACAGACAGACCTTCACTGCTAGCTGAAGCAGCTCTATCCCAGTGCACCATGCCACCACTGGCTTGTCACATAACATGAAAGAGATTCTGGTTTTCTTTTATCACCTCTCTAAACCAAGAGAACTGTGCAAGTTGTAGAAATTAAACCAGTAAAATCCAGGAAAAACAGGAGAATCTGATCTTTGGTGTTTTAAAGTGAACCTTAAGCAGAGAAAGAAAAAGAAGGGGGAAAAAAGTAATCTCACATGTATCAGAGAGGAATGTTGGCTTTGTTTAGCCAGTGACTTCAGCAAGAATGAAATTAGCTTGTGATAGCTGCAAAATAAAGTTGAATCCATTGTGCCATTGCTGTCTGGCAGCATCAGAGTTTGATGTAACTGGAATACATTGCTCTGCAACCAACAAAGGGCATAGGCCCCTTACTAATGAACAAGGGGGTGAACAGCAGAGTCATGCAGCTCCCCAGAAACAGCCTGCTCTGCTCCCCCACCTCCACTCTGAGCTCTGGCTGTACAGAGCAATTCTTGCCTCTTTCATTTCGGCCATAACCACCACTCAGTACAGTATTAGGACTGCCTGAGCCAAACCCACTGCTCTCCACAAAACCACAGCTACTCTAAAGCATTATGTCACTGGGATGGCTCAGGATTTGAGGATTCAGCTTTGAGGATTCACCTGAGACAGGATATAGGAGACTGTGCATAGTACTGTAAGAAAAAGCACAGGATCGGTGTTTGTCCTCTCAAATAACACAGAACCATGGTGAACACTTGCTGGAGGCAATACTGAGGTTAGTCCAGTGTGCATATTTTCAAAGGAAAACTACATCTGCCCATACAAAGAATTTTAAGGATTTGTACCCCTCAGCCTGGCAGGGATACAAAGGTGATGAACAAAATGTTCTTTCACAGGCTTCTGTTCTGCACCTTACTGTGGTCATTGCACCGTCACACAGTGAAGCTAGACTTTCCACTGAGATCCTGACCACTGCCCAGAGATTTCCTGTTTGGTACTATGAAAAGGTGATTTATTTATGATTTTTTTTTTTAATTGCCTAAACTGGGTAAAATTTTCAGAAGACTACATCTTCTCCTTGAGTTACTACATTTGCACAATTCCATAGGTGGGCATGCCACATTAAGGACAAATGAAACAGAAAGAGTCTAATGTGAGGAATTTACAATCTAAATTAAGCATAGCACGGCAAAGGTGACAAAAAACAGCAGCATGGGAGGACACATGCCTCAACAGCAAGAGCTCACAGGATCTGTTCAGCAGGCGTAATGAACTTAATGATTCTTTTTCTCCTGTCATTTCACTCCCCACTTCCCCCCATTCATAATATTTAAATCTGCAGACAGTGAACTCAGTCTTCCTCTCAGTGAAGCAAATGGCAACATTTCAAATTACTTCAGTAGCATCAGGATTTGGCTTCATATGTGGCATAAAAGACTGGGGTGCAGAATAGCAAAGGAAGGCTAGCCTAAAAGGAGTGGATTTTGTGAATGGTTTGGAGGAAAGTTGAGCAGAACAATGCACGGGGACGAAGAGGCATCGTTATATGATACACAAAAATGCACGGAGACATTTATGGCAGGAGAATGCTGGAGAAACTCAGCAAGCTGAATTAGGAGAAAAGCTGGCACAATAAATAAAGCATTTAGATACAGGAGGTGAAATTCTGTTCCTGATTTCACCTATATAAAGCCACTGACTCAACTGCAAAGAGAAAAGTATATAGTTGAAAAGAATCAGAAAGGTCAGGAGAGAGCAATGCAGTGTATTGAAGACAGGGATGTAGTGCTAGAGTTGGATGAGTCCAAAAAACATCACAGGGGGTCTGCCAGGTGTGGGCAGGACACACTGGTGGCCCAGGGGAGAGGAAGATATGTTTTAACAATCATCCTGTTGTACTTGTGTAATACAAGAGAGGGGGAGGCCCAAAGGATGAGAAAAGGGGCACTGAAGAATGGGCTAATTAAAAATGGCAATTAGTGGCGCTTCAGCCTCTTAATTGAAACAGAAAGCAATAGAATGACCTTTGTTATATGTGAAGAGTCAGCATTTCTGCTTGAAAAAAAATGTAAGTACAATCAAAATGGGAGGATGTTTACAAAGGTAAACATGCAGTGGGTGGGTAGGTGGGTGGATGTCTGTAGGAATGCAAAATAATATAGCTTACAACAGTAATGAAAAGCAATACTCCCCAGGTTGCAGGGAATTTCAGACCACAGATCTTTGGGACAGGTTGGAAGGGGAGGTGAAAGAGCACAGCAAAAAGAAATATAATCCTAATACGATCTTAAAAGTCATAAACATAAGATGATAATCAACTGTGTGTTCTCTTCTCCAAAAATACCACAGGGAGTTTCCATGGTACAGTAGAGGCATCAGGCAAGAGACCTCAGCTGTATGAAGAGCCACCATGGGAATTAGCACCATCTGCTCCACAAAGCACAGAAGGAGGAGAAAGGGGAAGGGATGGGCAACACACGCTGAAACTTGGTAACAAACCTCATCTCTACCCTGCAGAACTGCTCGCAGAACGTTAGCAGCACCACCAGTCACAGAATGGATAAGGTTGGAAGGCACCTCAAGGATCATTTAATTCCAACTTCCCTGCCATGGGCAGGAAGCATCAGTCACATATAAATACTAAAAGTAAAATAAAATATACATGGTGGTGGTGCTGGTAGGGAATAAAGAAGGAGAATGATCCCATTCGTTTCCTTGTGTACCCTGGAATACTTCCAGCAAAGTCCATAAGGTGACCAAGATTTACAACAGTTGTAAGGATCTGGTCCAATGAGTTCCTTTTCTTGCACTGCTGCATTATGAATTTAACAGAGTAAGTTGCAGGGAAGGGTCCTGTCACTATTACTTTATTTGGAATCAGCAGCATTAGTACAGAGGTTCCCCAGTTGGTATAGACATTGTGTTTACACCAGAAAAGGAGAACCTGTAGGGGTCACGTTTTGTTTAATGGAAAGAACACAACTCTCCACACACACAGCCAAATGTTATTAGCCTCGCTTAGCTGAGTAGTTCCAGGACTGCCGATGAGAGCAAGGCACCCCAAAATACTGGACTTGCTTACATGAACAGTCTCACTGACTTCACCCTCACTCCAGATGCATCTACAGATATCAGATGACTGGTGGTAATGGCTAACGTGTCCAGTGCTGGGCTCCCAGCTGCCGCACGGGAGCCGCAGCATTCTGCACTATCGGGCACTGTGCTGCCAAGGCTTTGTGTGTGCTGTTTAAATGGCTGCAGTGCATTAGGAGGGCTAGCATCTCCTGATAGACCAAGGAAAAGGAGCATGAAGAAGTTATAAGCCTGTAGCTGGAGCTGCTTATCACTTTTGTCCTATGAAAATCTTCTGTAAGTATCTAGTTAAAATATACGTCTTTTCCATTTCTCTCGGGAAGCACAAAAGCCTGCATAGACCAAAGTCTGAGTCGTCTTAACATAGATTATGTGAAAGGCCTAAAAAGCATCAAATGTCAGAAAGAACTTTGTTTTCAAAATATGTGACAGACCTGCATAAAATCCCAGCCTGGTCATTCTTCAAACTTGAGAGTAACAAAATATTAATTTTAACCAGATCTCAGCTTCAAGAGGAGGCCTATGTTCATTAAGGCTGAATGCAACAGCACAGGTAAGCATCGGAGCATGCACACAAACTGCTCTGGAGCCCAGACTGGGATTTTCCAGCAGCAGAGCACTGTTAAGCCAATTTTCCACTTTAATCCCCGACAGTTATTCAGCTGGATTTGTAGTCTTCTTCCTCATTTCATAGAATCATAGAATGGTTTGGATTGGAAAAAATCATCTCATTACAACCCCCTCCTCCACGGGCAGGGACACCTTCCACTAGACCAAGTTGCTCACAGCTCCATCCAGCTTGGCCTTGAACACTTCCAGGGATGGGGCATCCACAACTCCTCTGGGTAACCCATTCCAGTGCCTCACCACCCACGCAGTAAAGATTTTTTTCCTAATTTATCTAATCTAATTCTACTTTCTTTCAGTTTAAAGCCATTCCCCCTTGACCTATTACAACACGCCCTTGTAAAACGTCCCTCTCCAGCCTTACTGTAACTCCCCTCTAGGCACTGGAAGGTGCTATAAGGTCTCCCAGCCATGAAGGCCAGTGAACAGTGAACAAGTCCTACTCTCTCAGTCTGTCTTCACAGGAGACATGCTATGTTTTCTTCATTAGGAAAACACTAGTCCAAGTCAAAGCATTTACACTATTAACACATGTTATCAGATCAAGGTAAACTCTAAGTTTCAGCCAAGGGATCTACATAATGGTTCTCATGCCAAAAAAGCCCTAATCCTAGAAACGGAGTTAACAAGGGAAGGCCCCCGGGCAGAGTCAGGAAATTGAAGCATACCAACTGTTTTTCTCCATCTACTTCATATCTCACACAAACCAAAGGATCACAAGAAACAAAGAGAGAGATGACACTTCAGTAACCAGAGGTCATTTTAGTAACCAGAAATTGAAACTCTGCAGCTCCTCCTGTTTGGGTTACTCTGAAACACTGCAAAAGCAGTTATGAAATCATGCTAAACTTAAAGAAATGCCAGAAAGGAAACTTAGTCTCACCCCAGTTTCTGAGGCTGGCCCCAAGGGGAGAGCTCCTGAGCACTTCTAACGGAGCAGGGTAGTAGTGCTACGATTCAAGGCTATCTTTAGCTCCAGCAAACTGAGAACTATTTGCTGGTTATCAAAATAGTACATGCATAAATGAGAGAAACAGGATGTGGCAAAACGACCAGAATCATTTAAATTTTATTCCGAATCAAGACTCTGCCAGCCTCGATGCCATATATGGAACATTTCCCCTGCAGGTGCAAGAGGTTTCTGTAGGATTTGCTCTTGCATGTAGTATCCCACAGACTAATATTTTAATAGATACAACCGTTGATTAGTTGAATTCTTTTTTCCGGTGCGGGGGGCGGGGAGGAGAGAAGGAAGAGGAGGTGGAGAAAATGTAAGCTGCAGGTTTGGGAGGGTTCTTTCCCTTTCAGAGGCCCAGCTGTATAAACCACATGTAGCAATATAACAAACTACCTGGTCAAACCATAAACAAGTTAAAATAAGAGTTTGAGGGAGGAAGACACGAGGCATTTCACAAGGGAATAGTCTATCTCACATACAGATGGGAGAATTGATTTTCATGACAGGAGATAAAGTACAGCAGATAAAACTGGATACTATTTGATCTGCTCAACAGAAAACAGTAGCTGAAATGGTGACCTACCTGAAGGAGCAGGGATCAGGCTGGGAGAGCAGCAGCCAGGCAAGTGCCATTCCAACAGCATGCTGCAAAGGCACCAAGGGAGGAGATCCAGACTGCCCCTCCAAAAGGCACAGGAGTGTTAATCACTCTACATCAACAGCAGTTCCCCATCCCAGCCTCCACAGTGAGCCTAATCTTTAAAAGCCAAAAACTAAGTTGCACACAACAAAGTACATGTTTTTAAGAGAACCTTGTCAGCAGGAATAGTACTTTAGTCATTTGTCTTTAGATAGAACCATAAAAGAGAGGAAAGGCTGTCTTCACAGTGTCCCCAGGTTCCCCCTCTGTCCTGCCAAGCATATCTAAAGGCTTTGCTTCCATGACTGAGAAGCTTCAATGAGCCCAGAGCCTGTGATAAAGATGTAGCATCATTTGTTGATTCATGAAAGATTAGAAGAAGACAATTGCTCTCTGCCCAGTTGTGGTCTCCCTATGACCAACACTCTGTCCCTCATCCAGTCTCCAGCCCAGTTTTACCTCATTCGCTCATTTGGGTTTGGAAGTCAGCCCAGCACAATGCCAGGAAACATCCCATGAATTGATGCGTCCATTCTGGTGCCTTTTGTACAAAATATTGAATCTAAGCAAGAAATCCCTGACTGTGGAGGGGACTGATTTGCATGTGAGGAATGAGGAAAAAGAACATGAGTACTGCTGGTCCTCATTTGCCTGACCATGAGTCAGACTCACCTACAGTGCAAAAGGCAGCTGAGCAGATAGTTCAGTGTGTGACCTTGTATCAGCTACTCATCTTCCTTGTATTTTTGTTTATCAATCATAAAGTGGGGCAAAAGCAGGCACCTTTACTGAAAAAACAAACAGGCTAGCTTCCAAACCAGGCGAATAAGTTATGGAAGGTTAAATATATTCTGGTAAGCATGAAAGAGCCTCACTTTGTTTCAGTTTGACATAGGTTGTCATCACACACAAAAACAGGCCAGCCAATAAAATCTGCATGAATCATGTTTTCTTTGCAACTCCAGGCAACTTTATTAGGAAGAATTCATTTTCATATGCCTGCTGTGTATTCAGTCAGTCCATAAACAGGAATAGTCAAGGGCCTACCTTGATTCTCAGAAGCTATCAACAGTTCTCAACGCACTTTCAGTATTCAAAAAGCATAAAGCAGGTCTTACCAGTTCCCATGGATCGATTTTATGTTTTGTGCAATGTAGTGTTCTTCCTCAAAGTCCTACTCCAGAGTCTTATGATTAACATGGCTGTAGCTTTCATAGGTATAAAAGTGTTTCTAACTCTTGGGTTTGCAGGCAATACCTTGGACTTATAACCTAAAGGCTCAAACCCCAATATGTAAAGACAAGCATTCTAAAAGGCACCATTTAAAAAAAATGGTTTTAACCTACCTGAAGAGAAGGATCAGTCTGTATCATGATTTTCAGATGAGCAGTACTGCAACCCTACAAAATGGATCTGAGCATAACCTAGCTGTGTGCTCAGGTAGCCATGAAGGCCAGTGGCATTCTGGCTTGGATCAGAAATAGCGTGGCCAGCAGAACCAGGGCAGTGATTGTTCCCCTGTACTCTGCACTGGTGGGGCTGTGCCTTGAATCCTGTGTTCAGCTTTGAGCCCCTCTCTGCAAGGAAGACTTTGAGGTGCTGGAGCGTGTCCAATGGAGCTGGTGAGGGGTCAAGAACACAAGTCCTGTGAGGAGCACTGGTGGGGCTGTGCCTTGAATCCTGTGTTCAGCTTTGAGCCCCTCTCTGCAAGAAAGACTTTGAGGTGCTGGAGCGTGTCCAATGGAGCTGGCGAGGGGTCAAGAACACAAGTCCTGTGAGGAGCAGCTGAGGGAGCTGGGGGTGTTCAGCCTGGAGAAAAGGAGGCTCAGGTGTGGCCTTATCACTCTCTACAACTCCCTGAAAGAAGATTGTAGCCAGGTGGGGATCCACCTCTTCCCCCAGGCAACCAGTGACAGGATGAGAGGAAATGGCCTCAAGCTGTGCCACAGGAGGTTCAGGTTGGACATCAGGAAGAATTTCTTCATAGAAGGGGTTATTAAGCATTGGAAGAGACTTCCCGGGAAGGTGGTGGAGTCACCCTCCCTAGAGGTGATTAAGAAATGACTGCACGTGGCCCTTAATGCTATGGTCTAGTTAGACAAGGTGGTGATTGGTGTAATTGGCCAAAGGTTGAACTCTATGATCTTAGAGGTCTTTTCCAACCTAAGTGATTCTGTAATTCTGTAAGCAGCAGTAGCCCTGCCTCTGATTTGTTCAACATGGCACAGGCAGTCAGAGAACTATGATTAGAACTTCTTGGTTTAACATGTTTCATTTACTAAATCTCTTTGAAAAATTATTTTCCCACCTCTGGTGATCTGGAGATTTGTTGCCCTCTCCCACAACAGCACAAGAATCTGAAAGTTTTAGAAAAGGGCATAAACTGACAATACATTTTAAAAATGTCTTTAAGTCAATTACAGTGCTTTGCTTTGATTTTAACCTCTGGGGCCTTGTGGGTTATTAAGTAATTTCCACTTTAAAAGAAATAAATCAGAAAATATCAAAATTGAATGTTCCTACGTGCTCTAAAACTTTTCTGAAAAACAACTTCAACCATTTGATTTAGGAAATTAATTCAAAAATCAACTGTGTTCTGCAAACTGGATTGGTTTTGATGAATTGGCATACTTCACTCCAAAACACTCAGTGAAAACACTCCCCAGTCTTCTCTAATTTCCAAATAATTACCTCAGAAACACCCTGCTCCCTCTATCTACCTCACAAGTTGAGCAGACAGCATTCTTTTATTGGTCAAACCCTAAAGAGAATTCAGGTAACTCTTCAATAAGAAGGTCCAGTCCTGCATTTATATGTGTCTTAGAAAGTCTCTGATTATAGACATGTGAACATCTAAAATTTTCAGTTAAAGTGTTTCTTTGAGGTCTTCCATTTCTTTTCAAGGTATTAGAAGCAAGAAAGTTAAAAATACATATGAAATCCATAGAAGGGGGAAGCTGCCCTACTAAAAGACTCCACCTTCAACCACACCTTTGATTTCTTTGTCCTTCTTCTCCAAGATCAGTAATACCACTCAACTGAAACAAAGTCCATGCTTTTCTATTAAACATCTGTTGTAGAACTTGAGTTACCAAAATTCATCTTTGCCTTTTCCACACAGCTTTTCATGACAGGGACCTACTCTTCCATGTAGGGTATGCACAGCATAGCATTTGTAAACTGGAGGCGTGAGGTGCTTCAATTCAGTTTCCTGTGGACAAGCAGGCACATCACTAGAAACACCATTAGAGCTACCTCCCTTGGAGAGAAGCCATAGGCTTGAAAGGGTTGTGGAGCATAAAATATCTTCTCATTCCTTTGAATGAAGGAGCCCTTGATCTTTTTAAGGCAAGGTGAGGGAGTCTTGTAAGATCTTGCCTGTAAGCATGCTGTAGATAAAGGAAAGAACCTGCAACCACCAAAATACAAGGAGGAGTACTTCTTTTCCTCCTTTATCACCCCCTCCTTTTCCTAAAGTTAATACCTCAGTAAATGTCAACTCCCACTGAAGCAAGTAATTTAACACTAGCAGAAGACTTCTCCTCCACCTCCAAATCTCAGAACTCCTTTGTGAATCTGCTGCTGGGCAGGTGCCCTCAGCAGACTGCACACCTGAACTAGCTATGTGCATACATGTACACGTACACATGTAGGAGCAATCTCAGCTAACCATGAGGAGCAATCTCAGGTAATCATGATGCACATGATAATTACAGGTTGTCTCTCAATAGGTCCTTTTAAAGGCTTTTTACAAGTATGCACCAACTAACCCTTAAACCCTTCTTTAGTGCATATGAGGTTTATTGTTTTCCTTATATAGGAAACGAAACTGAATCCCTGAGCAGTTAAATAACTTGTCCAAGGACACCAAGGATGCAAGAAACACAAGTTGGTTGTTCTGACTCATGATGCCTGAAATCCAACTGCTAGGCATGCTTCTCATTCTAGTTTCTCCAGGCAGTTTGCAGAGTTCATTAACATTTTCAGGAAACACAGAATCTGAATGGTCCAACTTGACTAGACAGAGAAGAGGAAGGAGGCTCTTCTTTTATATACATATATCTCAGCCTCAGTTTTCCTGTCCTAATAGTATTCTCTGAGCTCAAGGGAAAAGAAAGACAGGTTTCTAAGCTTTTTGGAACCTCAACCTAGCAAAGGAGAGGTGTCCTCTTACAGCTTCAGGTGTTCAGTGATAAGTGGAGAGTCTCATGCTATATAACTTTAGCGGGTGTCAGGTGAGAGGGTCAGAGATTCTGTTTCTGTTTAAAAGCCTTGCTTTCACAGAAAATGGAAACAGCTAGGCAACAGGTTCAAAAAGTAACACCAACTGGGGCAGAGAAGGGTGAAGGGAAGCATGGTAGGGATTTCATAAAGTTCTTTCCAAATTAGGAGCTTCAGGCAGAAACCATTATCATTGCATTGCTACCTCCAGTGTATCCAACTCAACTGTTATTACTCTATAGCTGCACCCTTTATTTCTGGCATTGTGTTTCTCTTAGATTATGACTTTTTCTCTGTACAGTACAGTTTTTCCAAGGATAACTGTTTCAAATTCATCTTGCCACTTCAGAATACATGATCAAAAACGACAAATACAGCATCCTGTCCCACGCAAAACCTACTGCTTCCAGCAGTCACTTTAAGTATCTCTATTGACACCTGTGACAAGGGTTTCAGAGAGGGTCTGATGAAATGATGCAGTCAGGTGAACCTGTATCGGGAACACCTCAGTATGGCTCGTAACAAGCTGTCTCCAAGGTGACTGACAGTCATGAGGAATTGTAATATACATATGCATATAAGATTACGTAAATAATATCCAGAGGGAGGCATGTTTTGTCATGCTTAACACAAGTATAGGGGCCAGCAACTCCTAAATGCTATGTAAATCTTTCTCAAGTCCCAGGCCTCCAAATTCAGTTCACTCTTCCTTCTCTTTCTCTTTCAATTCCATAGTTTTAAAAATGGGAATACCATTATATGGCATCATTACAGGAATTTTCATATTATAACTGGTGTTGTGCTTTGAAGATGTGAACTGCTACTCTGAGCACCTTAATTCAAGGCATGAAGAGTGGGCAATGAGAGGCATCATAATAACACACTTTTTTGACTATTTCTGCACTACACACAGGGTCACACAGCAGTGATTAAACATGCAAAATCCTGTACAGCACGGACTGGATTCAGCATAAAGCCTGGTAAGTCTGTTCACTGGCTGCACAAAATTCATCAGCACAGTTCTTGAAAATAGAGTTGCTTTCTTGAAGCTACTCTCCCACCAATAGTTCCAATCGATGTAGTGAAACTCACAGTAGTATTTAAACAGTGACTGTAAGAAGGTGTGGTTCCTTACCAAGTCTGTAATGAAGAGAAGCAAATATAGGGCAGACTGTGGCTCCTTTCTTAAGGAGGTGTGTTAGGATAGTGGCAGCAGAGGAAGGAATCTCTGAGGCACATCACACAGGATACAGAGGTCTCCTGCTCGGGTCTGCCCTGGTCATCAGTACAATGTCTGCTGCCAGTTTTGAAGCCCTGTCCTGGACAGGGGACAGAACTAAGCAGGGCAGTAAAGTCACCCACCAAATTTCTACAAGAAATTTGTGTGGCAACCTTGAACATTGTGTGTAGCAGCTTGAACAATTTTTTTTTTTTTTTNTGCACATAATAGATGAGCATCACTCCAAACCATAGCTGGAAGACGATGTCCTTGGGACCACTGCAAATACCAACCTCCTAGAAAACTTTTTCTGACACAAAACAGCTTTATTCTTCCCCCTTGAAGATGAACAGCACGATGCCTACATTCCACCCTTCTGCACTTGTGATTCCTGGGCTGGGCTTTTCCATCCCTTTGTCTTACATGTACGATGTGAAAGACAAGAATATGTTTTCCTTGTGTGTGCTAATTACTGAAAAAATGAGAGTGCAAGGGTGAAACAGTCATTTAGGGTAACATGAAAGTTGATTCTTAAGCCAATATTTTATATACCAACAGACCCTGAGTCCAATCTAACCCCCCTTGGCACACCTTGTGCTGTTGTTAACACCTGGTCAGAATGTGACAGGTTTCAAAATGAAGTATTTTACATGCTCTGTTGGTGAACAAACCACCATGTCAGAAAGGTGAATGACCCACCATATCAGGAAAACAATGGAGACTGAAGCTCACTTACCAGATTCTAATTTATCCTGATCAGTTTAGAATTAAAAAAAGCACAAAATAGGGAACAACTCAAATTACTCGAGCAGAAACAGCTGGATGGTAAGGGTGGGAGACTGCCTTTGTTGTGTTTGATGATGAGTACTTTGAGAGCTGGTGTTGGGCATTAAGGACTAAATGCATCCAGGTCACACAAAGCCAGCAGGATCTGTAGGAGAAAGTCTGTCTGAGAGAAGCAGGGAGGGAGAAGAGTTGGTCAGGTCAGTTTAGCTGCTCACAGGCAGGCAGACCCCAAAGGAATTATTCTCAGGCTTCCCCTCGAGATCTCCCTGCTGAACTCAGTGGGCACAGAACCTGTGAGCCAATGAGCAAAATAAATGGTATTACATTTCTCAGTCCCTACCAATTCCTGAGAGAAGGAAGTGGGAATGGCACTGGAGATGGAATCTATTGGAGCAAACGGCACCTGCATACACTGTCTCTTCAGCCTAAACAGTTGGGCTCTCATGATAAAGCTTTCACTCAAGACCCCTAGAAGACATTTAAAATCCAGCTTCAAAAAATGTTGCCAGAGTAAGACTCTGGATGAAGCAGACAACAGGTCTGACTTGGCATGACAAATCCTACTTAGCAACCCAAGGGTTAAGTCTATGAGCCAGAGCAGCAGGCTCTTTGCTTCTGCTTCCTCCCAAAGCAGTAACCCACAAAGCTTCAATGGGACAGCTGTGCAGTTTGTGTCCACGCTGCAATTCCCTGGTGCAGAGCTATCCCTGACACTCTCTTGCCCTTTCCTGCCTCCACTCTTCACTTGAAGGAGTAGGAGGAAGAGGGATTACCTTCCATTACCAGTGGGCGGAAAAGCAATCAGATGCCCCAAGCTGTGGTACCCATTTAGTCTATAAAACCTGAACGCACAGAAGGGCCTCTGCCTCACACCTCCCCTCAGGAACAAGAATACAATTATCACCAGCTTTGGCACCTGCTGCTGAAGATGTGTTTTACTCTCTTTTGCCATGAGAGTGCTCCCACTGTTCCCACTGCACCCCTTCCCAAACTCTCTCTTCCCACTTTTTCACACTGGGTCTGGAAAAGAAGTCTTGTTCTTGTTTTTCCAGATATGAGCCTTCTCATCCAAAATCCCAACCTTATGCCCGAGGACATCACACCAGGCCCCACAAACTATCCTCTCCAGGGAACACTGTGGATAACTAATTGCTCTCATGTTCTTCATTTGCTGAGGTATGCCCATCCCACTAGTTCTCAGGGATCAGGACTTGTGGTGGCTGCCAGCTGGAAGTTCTTTGGGTCAGAAACTGCTCAATTAGTACAAGGAAATCACAGCCTAGTGGGAGCTACTTACATACCGATTTCTAGTTAATAGTAATTTTAAAAGGAATTAATTAAAGGAAATGTCTTTAATTTGTATTACAGTCTGTCTTTCTGTGTCTTCATTTCCCTTCTGGCCTACAAAACCTCTTTTCATACCTTACCATGTCCCCACCATGCTTCCTATTCATTCCCCAACGTCCTTTCACCAGTCACTTCCCCAAACAGGGCCTTCCCTAATCAGCCCTTCTTCAATAAAGCACTTCTGCCTTAGAATCCAGGTAATCATCTTCTCCAAGCTTTCTTGTGTCACCATTCCTTGTAGCCAGCCTTTAGATTTGTTTTCACACCCTCCAAAGGACTTGAGAGTTTGCCCCCACCACTGTCTTATTCTTCGTTAGTATATGAGGAGAGCACTGCCACATGAACTTACATTTTAGAAGAGTCCCTGTTACAATTACAGGGAAAGCAAGAGATTAGTGAGGGAAAAAACCTGCATACATGCCCCTATCCCAGGAGAATACCAGTTTCTTCAAATCAAAAAGCTGCAAGCCTTTTAAAGGATCAGATGCCTCCTTATCTGCAGTCCTTTTCTTTGACTTATTCTCAAAGCAAAGTAGCACACACATGTATGCACACTCATTTTCTTTCCAATCCTTCCCTCAGTCCTGACCTCTTGCCCTGCTTCAACATTGGTAACTCATCACTTCACTTTGTCAGGGGTTTGCCTGTTTTTCTCCATCTCATTTTGGCCTTTCCAGGGATTAAAGAAATAGAATATCCTAACACCTAGAAATATTTTTATTTTTTTCCACTAAAAATAATATCAGGTGAGGAAAAACTGGGATTGAGCTTAGAAGATTGGCAAGGAGATTGTTCCTAGGCCTCTTAAAAAGAAGGGTTAAACTGCAGGAGAGGACTCAAAATTAACCCTTTCACGGTATTATCAACTGCCTTCAAACTTCTAGATGATGGTTTTCAGAGACCCAAAAGGTACAGAAAATCTTTAACTAGAACTACAATTGCACACGGATAAAAGAAAGTGAAACTAAGGTGCAATACTCACATAAACTGAAATATTAACACTAAAGTAGCGTTTTTCTATTTTAGTTTACATATTCTGCTTTATTTTCATGGGCACTTCAAGTGTTCCATACACCCTTCAGTACTTCACTCAAAAAGTGGCATGTCTTCAACTAGAATGTTTGTTTTCTTGGGGGGTGGGTGTGGTGTGTGCTGGGCTTTGGTTGTGGTTGTTTTGGTTTTTTTAAATCTGTGATTCTGCTTCATAACTGGATGCCTTTGGTCACTGGGCAGAGAGTGAAATAGTGCAACACACACAGACAATCAGAAGTAACATTAACAAGGGAAGCCTGAGACAAGACCACCCTCTGAGCACAGTCCCTGGCAGCACAGGCGGGGTGGATGCCCTTTGCACAGAGCTACTGTTTGCACAGCATAGAATATCTGTTTGCTGGGCTGTGTTTAGGTGCCTCTCTACACTTGTGCAAAGAGCAAGAGGGCATGGTGGCCCTCATGCAGAATTTACACGTGGGCAAGAGGAAACTACATAAAATTGAGAGCAAGACGTCATTCAAATAACCATTTTTTTCCAAGTCAAAAAGTAGCTGTAACTGGCACACAAGCAGCTTAGAGTGTAAGTGGAAACAAATTCCAGGGTGTCATGGTTTAATCCCAGCTGGCAACTAAGTACCACACAGCCACTCACTCACTCCATGCACACCCTGCAGTGGGGAATAGAATCAGGAAAAAAAAAAAAAAGTAAAACTAGTGGGTTCCGATAAGAACAGTTAAATAATTGGCACAAAATAAAATATTATAATACCAGTACTAATTATTTTACTGACAGCCTCTGCTCACAATCCACACGTCTTTCCAGCAGCCAGCTGCCAGCTGCAGGGGCCCTGTGAATCCCTCAGCAAGCACTGGAAACATGCAATAATACCAAGAAGCAATTGCACATCTTTTGCCTTCACATTTGCAATGTAGACTTGCATTCACATTGTGACTGCCCCCGTATCCAGTAGGAGTATTCCACGTGGAAGCACCCAGCAGATACATTAATAGGAGCTGCTGATTTCTTCTGCTGTGGTAAGGTTCCGCATAGGAACCTTGCAGTCCCAGCTATTTCATTTGAAAAGTGTTTAGAAGTTTATTAGCCAAACTCAGAGGAGGTTTGCACAAGCACCTGGGTCCTCTCCCACATTTCCTGACCTGTAGCAGCTTTGAGGCAGAGGACTGATGCAATCCCAGCACTTGAATCCCAGTAGTAAAGGCAAGCAGGTAGGTCTTCTTGGTCGTGCTGCCAAACCTTGTGTTTAATCTCTAAAGATTTCTCAAAAACGTGATATCTAAGAGCTCAAACGCTGATACATAAAAGGAGCACATCAGAGCTTCCTCCTGACTGTAGAAAGCTGTGTGAATACCTAGCTAGCACACTGAGAAAGATGGATTTTGTTATGTCTTTTACCCAATGTCTACAGTGTCTTGGAACCATCTACAGATACCTGACCAAGTGCCTAATACGCAATTGTTAATCATTCCACTGAATACCTTTAATTCTGAACAAGAGAATCTCTGTCTTCTCATCAGAATTCAGGCATGCTACTGCACAGCATGAAGAGAAGACAACCACCTTATGTGCAAGTGCCATCAGTTGCCTTTCATTATAAATATTAACTTATAAGACATGTCTGCAAATGGCCACAGGAGCAGAAACAGAGCCACATGGAAGAGCAAAGGTCACCTATGATTGTGAATCTGAGACATGACTGGAAAATTCATTCCACAAACAGTGACCTAGTGAGAGCAGAAAAAAGCAAATTGAAACTGCAACAGGACAGAAAAGACAATAAAAATAATGCTTCCTCTAGTCAGATCAGACCACTGCAGATTTCCCAGGGGTTCACCCTGACAGCTTTGACACACACACCAAACAATTGAGTGACTAATAAGTATAGAAACAACTAATTAAGATTTTTTTCCTCTAGAATGGATCTGAATACAGGTTTTACTTCATACTCAGTCTGAGTGAGAGGCCTATGAACAGGCATTAGAGACAGTAAATTTCTTAAATGCAATGCCCATTAAAAAAATCAGCATCAAATACTTTGCATTCACTCACAAGTTTTAGCACTTTTTTAGCACTTTACAACCATGCATCTCAAACTTCTCTTTAAGAAGACACATAAAGGATTTTATGTATTCTTTGCACAGGGAAACACTAAAGCACAGGACTCGTCTGAAAATATACAGAAAGTCAGTGGTGTAGGCAGAAACTAAATGCAAGTCTCTGCATTACCAGTCTGGATAATGCCATTTCCTCTGTACAGAAGCCAAAGTGTATGTTTAATAAACAGGTTGTCTCAGGTTGTTGCAAGACCTGGGTGAACTGGCACACCGACTTCCCCCTAGGGTTGACATGCAGGAGCAAACATTGCAAAGAACAAAATAAAGCTCTGGTTATTCAGCCAGTAATCATAATTCCATCTTGCATTTCTGGGTCTCTTATTTTGAAACTTCTCAAGGCCATTCTTGCAACACTGCTAAGTACTATGTGACTGCCAGAGACCTTGAAACAAAAATGGCCATATCAGGTCAGACCAAAGGTCCATCTAACACAGTCTTAAACTTAGGCCAGTAAGGAATCCCTAAGGGGGTACACAAAATATGGATATAGTGATATTCTGCAGGAAATATACTTGTATATCCTCTCGGCCTCTGACGAACTGTGATTCAGATATCAAGGAATTCAATAGCCATTGAAGGATCTACCTTCTGTAAAGCTGATGTTTTCTGAGCCCAGGTAAACTTTAATATCCCATACATCCCACTGTAAAGAGTTTCACAGGTTTATTTAACATTTAGCAAAAATGTATCTCCTTTTGTTCCTTTTGAACCAGACTCTTGGTAATCTCATTTGATGTCCTAACTTTTGCCTTCAAGAGGGAGAATGAACATCCCCTTCCACGATGCTCCTGATCTCAGGAACCTCTCTCATAGAGAGAGACTCGGAAATCTTTTGACAGACTGGAAAACCCAAATCAATTTAGTAATTCTTACTACAGAAGTCATTCCTTTTGATCCTCCTTGTTTCTTTCTCAGTACATCTTTCAGCTTATTGTATCCCTTTCAACACAGGGAGACCAAACTGCTCACTGTATTCCAGCATGCTTCAAACCTTGGACTTACACAGAATCACAGAAATATAGAATCATTTAGGTTGGAAAAGACCTTTAAGATCAGTAATGTGTCAAATATAGTCTCATAGTAATGATGTTTGTTTTCTTTCCTTCAACACTAACTCCTAACATTCAGCCTGCATCTCTTCCTTCCTCTCTCCCTTTCTCTTAAGTATTACCTTACTATTATCTTTACCTATTACTGAGCACAAATATCATATTTTGGTAGATCTATTATAAATTCAAAACTTTTCAGTGTCAGTAACCAATTCTGCCCCCATTCCTGTATACATTAATTTGGGATATTTTTCTCTATGTGTCTTAATTTACATTTACCTAAACTGAACATAACCAGTCATTTTAATGCCCCAAATAATTCAGTTTCATTGGGTTCTTCCTCAACACTTTGCAGCAACCTTGTGTTCTTCCCACATGGAGCATCCTTAGTGTTATCAGCTTAGTTTGCCACCTCCTCTTCACATTCTTTCCCAGATCATTTGCAAATATATCAGGCAGCACAGGCCCAAATACTGATCCCACAGAGCCTCCATGGGTGACCTGACCAGCTGCTTCTAGCCCATGTTTCGAGGGTTTTAACCAAGTGTGCCTCGGGAAGACTTCTCAAGGCAACTTAGGTTCTTTAAAAGCTTCAAGAGAAGAACATTACCAAAGCCATTTGCAAACCAGGCTGAGCGTCCTGGTGGCTGCCAAGTGGGAGTGGCTGCCACTGGAGGAAAACTCCCAGCTGCATGTGCCATTCCCATTTTCCCTACCCTCCTGGCTGGAAAAAGAGAAGCAGGAGTCATCCTCCCCTCATTCTCCATTCCTGTTCTTCCTACCTCTTCCTTCCCCATAACTGGAATAGCATTGGCCTTGACCCCTTATCCTTGGAGAGACGAAATGCAGTCTGCACTGCCAGGACGCCCCAGATTCCCTTAGAGCACAGGCATCTGCAGTCCCAGGGAGCACCGGTGCCACTGGAGTAGGTGATGCCCTACGTAAGCATGCTGATGAGTGATTTTGTAAGAATTATTGCTACAGAGGTGTGTGACCAACTTAAAGCAGAAAAAAAATGCTTCACACAAGCACTGTCCCCCACTGTGTGGCTACAGTTTTATTATAGCATAACTTTCATCACCACTCAAACAATCTCCAACTAAGCAAAGGTCTACCAACCCCAGGACTCCTTAGTGATATCTTGGAACAAATAAGGATTGGGTCTGATATCAGTCAGTACAATTAAGTTTGCTATCACACTTTATGTTTATACATATGTAAAAGGAAACATTGAGTGAAACTCTGAGCAGGCCTGTCAGGAAACAAAACCACTCCATTTAACTCTTAGGTAAGAGATACTTCTTAGGGACCAACAGCACTTTTAGCTCCTCACTGATCTCTCTGAATGTATCCCCTTCCTCGTGTGAAAGCCCATTGATTCCCCTCTCTGGGGTCAGGTTCTAGTCTGCACACAAACTCTTCCATAATGATTCTTTCCCATTTTAAGTTCCACACATGAGAAACTGTTAAGAAGTAAACAAAGAAAACAACAAAAACCTTCCTAAAATAAAGTGCGGTTTAAACGTAACCGTAGGAACAAGGAAGAATTCAAAATATTTTAAATTAAAATTTACTTGTGCCTTCTCTCTCTGAACTCTAGCCGCCCATGAAGATGCAACAGCAGGTCTAGCTGCATGTCAGCCTTTTCCCACCTAGAAACCACCCAAGGGAGCACAACTTCACCTGGGGAGAGTTCTTCCCCCTCTCTATTTACTGGGTTGATTTTTTTACTCCCTTAATCCAAAACTAGTTTAAGTGTGATCCAGTGGAGACTTCCAGCACCAGTTGTCCCCCTGGTACTAGGTACCATTACTTGTAGTTTTCATTTATGGATGCTCTTGGTCTTGGTTTTGTCCTCTTAATTTTACTTTTTTTTAATCCTTCACAGACAGAAAATAATCTGAGGATATATAGCATCCAAAACATCACAGAGTAGCTCCAAATCTCACACTAGAAAGATGGAACTTTCTGAATAGTACCATCCTGAAACAGCTTAGCGAAGCAAAGTGCCTGCAACAACTTCTGTGCAGGAATGTACTGGGAAATTTAAAGGCAGTGGCTGCTCTTTATCATCTCAGTGTAGGGAACCACTCAGGATGAGCACAGCTCACCTGACAGAAGCAGTTTTGCAGGTAGTTCAAACTGCCATGCAGGACTGTAAGGCACAAGAGAATCATTTGAAAGCAGAGAGAATTAATTGTACAGTTGGTATTAGCATATGGATGAAACGTTGCTTTAAAAGTTCAAACAGCAACTGTCAGCTGAACAAAGTTGGCAGAGGAGTAACAAATGAGTTTTGCAATTGTGCTATTTTTACTATGTAATACCAATACTGTATAAAAGAACAAATGTTGTGTGTAAGTTCAATGCCAAACCTAAACCATTGCTAACAGTGTTGTTATGATGCAATTAAAATGTCACCATCATTATTTGCTGAAAAGGATTTTATCCCCTTCTCCAAGCAAGTGTTTTCATTACTGGAGTTTTACTAGGCATGTTTGTGAGAAAGAAAGGTGAAGGAATAACCCAACTCAAATATTTAAAAACATTTAACCGTTCTGGCTCATTGACAACTGTATGCTCTCCCTGTGATTTTTTAAGAGCTGCTGACGCCTCATGGAAAAAACTTTGAAAAACATATTATTGAAAAACAATTTTGCCAATGTGTCATATTTTCTGTCTTAGCCCTTCTCTTGCTTTTCACTAGTAGAAGAATCCACATGAAAACAGAACCTTGATTCTTTAGGTAGACAGAATTTGGATCTGAGCACTGCCAAAGCATGTGGGTGTTTGGATCCTGTCCATTAAAGACATTTAACTTCAGATCCAGGTTCAATCTTCAAAGCTCACAAGAAGTGCTGAGATCCAGGATTTCATTCTGACCCACCCCTGTTACTAAGAAGTTATCTGCTGTCTGTCCTGTCTGTTAAGCTATAGGCTTCTGCTAAGGATCTCATAGGTGGCTACTGATGTCTACATTTGATGCCAAATTATAAGCATCAGGCGCTACTGAATATCTGAGAAGGACAGAGAGCCTGAAAAATTAAGGGGGGGGAGGAGGGTGGGTAGAATAAAAGGAATTTTCTTTGAGGAGGGTGGGTAGAATAAAAGGAATTTTCTCTGGTAGTACAGTTGTCTTGAAATAACATAGACTTGGTTTGTGTCTCACACTGGCATAACTTTTGGACTTCAGTGAAATCACACTGACTGAGTACAAACAAAAACCACAGTCTGTATGAAGCTGAAGGGTTTTTTTCACATTCAGTGTGTTGAAACAACACATTCCAGCCCAGACATAGAAGCTCCTGCTGCCTTGTAAGCACAGAAAGCAGAGATTCACCCCAAATCCCCCACTCTGCAAATTTACTGTGAATGGAGAAGAGCAAGACAAACCTTTTCAGTTCAGAAAGAATGCCAACAAACCGGACATAATTTCAAAATAGAACCAAATTTCAGTATGGCTTTGGCTCTTTTCCTGATTTAGCTATGCTGGGCAGAGCAATGGAAATGCTGGGAAGATACCTTCCTTGGGAATGTGCAAGAGGGCATGCTTTTCATGTGACCTTGCCCCTCTTTTTATCAAAACACTTCTTACTTTCACTGACATTTACCCCAAGGACACTGAAGCAAAGTAAGAGAGGAAAACTAGCATGCAAACTGCCTGCCTGCTCCAAGAAAAGCTTTTCATCGGTGGATTTACCAACGACTGGGATATCTGAGGATAACTGACAGAATTGTAAGTGCCCAGGGTTTGTGTTTTGTTGTCACCAAGTCATGAGACAAAACCCACAAATCTAGGAGAGGACTGCAAAACTAGAATTTTGTGAGGGGCAAGCTGACACCTACCATATGCATTGGGAGAAAGAAGAAAACAGCAACATTACGTAAAGCAGCCTCCAGATTCCTGAAGTGCCATCCATCTGCCAACCTCTTATATTGTGTAGTATCACAGTTTTAGACAACTTGTCACACAGGCTTCAAAGGGCTACTTAATTTAACTAGAGAGAGATGAATTCGTTCACAGAACTCCACTCTGAAGAACCAGTGACTAGCAGCAATTGCTAGATGAAATGGAAAAAAATTACCAACAGCTCTTCTTCTAGTTCTCCACTGTCTTGCACTTCATGTGGTCATTTACATCTGGGCAAAGTGAATGTGTAACACTTCCAAACCACAGAACCAGTAATTTAAACTCACTTCCACTGCGTTAGACAGAAGACTGAAGAATCAGACCCTCTCTTACAAGCAAAATGTCCCTGACAATGAATGATGAGTAAAATACAGGCTGTGTAATTCCCCTTGTTTTGGAAAGCAGTCAATTCAGAAAGGTTACCATAAGACAGCAGCAAAAACCTGCCCCTGAACTCCCAACATCTCAAGCCACAGCCTTGTCAATAGTACACAGGGTGCAAAAGATTATGGCCAGCTCAGGCCATTAGTTTCCTTTCTGGGCAGGAATCCCAGCATAACAGATACTTATGCATATTCTGTCCTCATTTTATCTAATTACAAATATCTCTCTAGGGATGGGGAGGGGAGAAGAGGTTTGATCACACGATTTTAGGTCGCTTATGCAAGGTCTTGCTGGGATATGCATTGATCCAAAGACTGCTATAATATTTTAAAAGTTCCCAGAGTCCTATAGTAAGAAAAAAAAACCCACGTGTATCATTTTTTCCTATTTATATGAGTTTGCGAAACTGACCAGTAGAAAAGACTTGAATCATGTACTGCTATAAATCAGTAAGGAGCATATGGAAATGTTTAAAATGCAAGAACATTGATAAATGAACAAGACCATGTTTTCCTAAACACCATCTGTAAATATAGTCTGTCTTTCCTATATTATACCTAATACATATATATTTGTGTGCATGCGTACTACATACAGTTTTCTCTGAATAAGACCAATAACATCAGAGAAAAATAGAATAAGGTAATTTTTAAAAAAATCAACTTTATGTAGCTCATTTGGATTTCTACTTAATGGTTGCAACTCTAGTGAAAGATGCAACATTGTTTCGCACTGATGAAATCTTAAAAGCCACATTTAGGCATGATCTAATTAAGTAAAACAACTTAATATTAAACAGAATTGCCCCTGTTTTCCCTAGATCAACATGGCCTAAGTCTTCTGCAGTCCAAGATTAGGTACAAAATTGTACAATAATCATCACTGTCACAAAGTACTTCAAACCTGTTCCTTATGCATGGGAGGAAAGGAAAACAGCAGAACTTTGGGAATTTCTTTTAGAGAAAAATGCAAGAATTGTTTGAAACTCATTTGGAAAGACTGGAGAAGTTATTGGCTGAATAATTGCCTTGGAAAAGGACATCAGAATTAAACAGACACCCTTCAGGAGCAGAAAACAGTAGTAACAGAATTTTAAAAATGGATCTTAAAGGTCAGGAAGTATAGGGAGAATTGCCAAAGCCAAGAGTTAGAACTTGCAAAAGCTATTAAAAAGCAGCAATATTCTTCAGGCATCAAAATAAAAGCGATCAAAGAAAGTTCAGCTGTTTTGCAGTTAGAATGGTGCATAGATTAAATGCAGTATAGGTACAAGCCAAGAACTGAAGGAATGCTGTGCTTCACTGGAATGGCTGAGGTGGAAGCCACAATGACATTTGTGCATTCACGGCATAAATTCTGGATAATCTCTGCCCAAGAACTGAGACATGAAACCATACATCTACTAGCAAGTTCTTTAAACAGATCCTGCAGATCATGGTTGCTACTGTATTACCAGAGTATAACAGGCAAAACAAGATACTCATTGTTAACTCATAGAACACAAGCCTTGCGAATTACTTCAGTAAGGCTAACTGAGCTAGAGTTTACTCATAAGCAGTTTTTTAAGTGCAAAACGATCAAGAACAGTCTTGAACAAGGAAACGACAAAGATGCAAGATTGATACCCTGTGCCAGAGTAACCTGCCATCTGCTTCCATAATATACTTCTTAGCTATTTGGACTTCTAGAGAGAGTTTCATACAGTAATATATGAGAAATTACTGAAAATGGAGAAGATGAGGATTATTAAGAGAACGGTGAGATGACTGAAAAACTACTGAAAGAGGGTTGGACACAGAGACAGTAATTGGCTGATGGGAGGTTACTTCTGGAGTTTTGGAAAGGATTGGTCTGGGAGCTGAAATCAGTATTTCCATTAATGACCTTGGCACAAAAAGTGTGTGTGTTGAGAAAAGTTAGCCACTTACACAAGCTGAAGGGACACCAAGGAAATTAAAAGCATCAGACAAGAAGAATTAGATGGAGTGAATTCAGTATAAATTTCACTTAATAACTTGCAGACCATCATCTCAACAACAGCTGAAAGGACAGAAGAAGAAACATAACAGTATCAGTCTACCACAGGATAATGATGAACCAGCAGCACTACACAACCAAAAACAAATGCAAAAGCGAGGTTTTCCCAGAAGAGGTAAAAAATAAAGTTATTGTAGAGGGCAAAACATCACCTGGAACAAAGTACAACTCTGTCTACTCACACTCAAGAAAGCTGAATGCAAGTAATCCAAGCTGGAGTAGAGACGACAAAGACAATAAATACTTCAGTGACCAAAGGAAAGGAAAAGATAGCACGGACAGTTTCATATATCAAAACAAAGACTGACAGGGCTTATAACAGTGTTGCACAAATGTACAAGTCATAGTGGAAAGGAAGACATGGAGGGAGCAATAGTATTTAAACTAACAACTCCATGCTGGCACCAGAACAAATGGGAATAAACTGGTCACAAGTAGGGCTAGGCTAGGGATTAAAATGCTATTTCCAGCCACCAGAGCAGTGGGTTCTGGAACCCTCCCAAGAGGAGTAATGGGAACAAACAGTCCAAGTGGGGATTTAAGACAAGGACTTTTCAGTTTATGAAAGAGATTATCTGACATGGTACCAGAGGACTGGACATGAGACCCAGGAACCCTCTTTTAAACCTACATTTCCATTAACTGAGCCACTGTGGCCAATTTGGTCTTTGTCGTCTTTGTCTGAAAGTGCCCACACAGGACCCAATTAGAGCCAACTAGGATGGCAGCCTGTATGATATAGGTACCTATAGAAACAGAATCAGCCTCACCCATATGCTCAACACAAAAAGCATAGACTCCTGCTTTAATAGGCAGTCTAGCCCAACCTGACCTTTGATCATAGCACAACATGCAAGGAAATCATGTTCAAGCTACTCATGGCCCCTTACGTGCTTTGCCAAGGGACCGCTAGTGCTGGCATAGAAACCGTTCTTCCAGCGGTGGGTGCGGAACTCCCTTCAAAGGTAGTCTATATCAAACCCCAGGGCTGAGCATCTCCCAGACACTCCAGCCTCTGAGAACTCACTACTCTTTCATGAAATCCTGTTAGCCAAGTACTCAGAGGAGAGCTTTGCTCTGCGGGTGCTGCCTGGAACAACCACACAAGAACTACCGGCCAGCTTAACGAGGCCTTTTGGACAAGCAAAATTAAAACCCAAGGGAGGCAAAATGACAGAAAGCGAAAGAAATATCCAGGTTTGGCAGAATCTCCTCACACTAAGACTGAAATTTTCATGCAGCTTTGGGCCCTATTGTAAAAAGTAGTACTTATAAAGACAAAAGCAATAGGTCAAACTCCTACAGCTCTGAAAATAGATGCATTGGAGGGAAAAAACCTGACAGGTCCTGATTGATAACCATGCTTGAGGGAAGCTGCTTGAGGAAAACTGCTGCAGCAAAGGCTGCAGGGAGTTACTGCTTCAAAACCCTGCTGCGGCAGAAAAGGCACATGTGGCTGCTAGAGCAGGAGATGGACATGGTTAATTGACTGGGAAAGTTTAGCAGAGATGAAATTAATGCAAAGAGCTCAGAGCCCAGGCGTGCAGTTCTGTTACTGAGGGAAGGAACCATTCGGCTGGAATTGCAATCCATTTTCAGGTCAGAGCCTTTCCCAAAGGCAGAGTGCTCACCCCTCATCTGTTCCTCTTCTTCCGTTCTGAGGGGTGCGTGAAGGAGAAGGTAGCTGGAAACAGCAGCCTGGGAAATATATTGTCCTTTGAGGGCCAGCCATGTTTCAACTTTGCATGGTGAGTGTGTTTTGCAGTGAGGAATTCAGAAGATGTGTCAGGAGACAGCCTCTTCTAACCCTAGAACTTTGTGAATAAGTTAGTTGTGGAAACAAAACTAGAAAGTTAATAATGGGGGAGAAGGGAATTTACTTTCAGATCTACTCAGCAGAATGAGTACCTGAACCAGATATGTTTGCAATCTGGTCAGATGAGAATGCCAAGAGTTAGTTACTGCGGAATCACAGCAACAGCACAAAAATATATATTCAAACAATCATTTTTTTAAAGTAAAGCTGACTGCAGAAAAAGATAGGAAAGATACAAACACACACCACAGACCAGATGACACAGATGATCTTATGCAGTGATGTGCTGCCAACATTTTGATAAGTAGCACCCACGACTGTATTCCTTTCAGCTGGTGTCTCACTTTCCTCAGTAAGGGAGGACTAGAACTGGGAGCTTCTTAATATCCTCTGCCATTTTAACAAAGGGGATTTAAATACACATATTTTCAAGTAGCCACGTAAAACTGTTCTCACACCAATGACTTTGAAATCATACTGAACAGACTGTTGCAGAGCATTTATGTTTTGAAATGCAAAAGTACTTGCCACTTGGTTTATTTCCGTGGTAAAGTCTTTGCATCCCAAAAATGCCTTTATCAGCTCTGGGCATAAATCACTGGCATTAAAGATGTTTTAACAATAATTTTTGGTGAACTTCTTCCATTAGAACCAGGCAGACAGTCTTAACTCACTTTTCCACTCCTCAGTTTGGTCATGAAAGTGCCACCAAGGAAGGATTCCCACTCACCTTCAACACATCACTCTTACACTAATGCTCAACACCAAAAGCAAAGCACTCTTGAGTCAATGGTTGTTGGTGTGACTAGTGTGACCATCACCAAATCAGGCAGTGCATGCCATTCTTCCAACAGAAGAATGGAGGAAATTACACCATGAAAGGGACTACGACTCTTAATTAAAGCATGATTATAAAGCATTTTTCTGGCACAAAAGTGACACATACTCTACACTACAAATAACATACTTTTTCTAATTCTTTCATGCTGGAATCTCCTGAAATCCCCACTGTAGGATATATAAAGAGGAAATTCCAGGTGGCAGAAATTTCATATAGCTGCTTTCTGCTCAGTTTGAAGAAATCTCACTTGGTAGGGCTACTCACAGTAGGCCAAGGTAGACTTCTGCAGGTAAAGAGAGACTCTCCTTTAGAACTGTATTCATACATAAGTTAACTACATTTTAGCAACATTGAGGCTAGTCAGGCTGAGTAGAGAAGTCACTAGAGTCAAACCGGACTGTGACAATGAGTTCATGACTTATCTATGTCATACAACAAGTCAGGGGGCAGATTTAATTTAGTAGGCACTCATCTGCCATGCTGCAACCACAAAACAAAGCTGCCTCTCCCTTTGCACAGAAGCAAGTCACTGAAATGAGTCTTGTTCCAACACAGCCCCAAAATGCATCACTTCATACTCCCCATCCATGCATCACCTCATAATCCCCACCCTCCTCCAAAACACCCAGGTAGACCATAGAGAGTCAATCCTTGCAGTCCAGAAGCCATTAAAGACTCTCCTCCTCATCCTGTATGAGGGACCTGAAACAAACCTTTCATTTTGGGAAATGACTCAGGAAGAGCACGTGAGGAAGCAGAGCAACAAACAACACATAAGGTGGATATAAATCCAGATAAAGTATTATAATCATTAAAGGGTTGCTGCTCCCTGAAGGTTGGCAAAACGAAGAGAGTTAATTAAAAGCAATCTCCACACAGAGCTGAGCCAGCCTGCCCTGATAAATCAGCAGGCAGGACTGCACTCATAGAGGTCAATGGGGGAAAGAGGTTGGGAGGCAGGGGAAAGCAAGGAGAAGATAAAACGTTTAGCTGAGACTACTGACAAAAACAAATTGGATCTGGTGACAGAAAATGGAGAAGAGTTTTCCATGTATTTCCCCCAATGACACTTCTTTTGTTAGATTTCGACCTCGGGAATGCCTGTTTGCCACCAACATAACACCAGTAACCTGACTGAGTTCCCATTCCTTTGTATCAGCACAGGAGGAGAGAGAAGCGAGAAGCCTTTGGGGCCCCATCCTGTCTGGGGAGGTATTAACATCGCTTTCATCCACATGCCATTAGATCACTGAAGGATAACATCACCAACGTTAACAGAAACATCAATTTGGAAGAAGCACATCCTAAAAATTAAAGGATCAATCAGATATGACGAAGCAGTAGAAGTTCCCATCACCAACCCTCACCCATCACATCTCACATACCTCTTAACTTGTTCTACCCCAGCTATAAAAGGTACTAATCTCTGAATTAAAATTGTGATCCTGATTTAACCCACATTTCCCATCAATAGGTGTATGTTAACGAACTGAAAACTTTGAGAATAAACAATCCATAGAAAACACAAAAACCTACAGTCTTCAAAGCAGCTTTTAGTAGTTTAGAAAAAAAAGGCAAAAGCAATCAGGGTAAGCTCGTAGATACAAGTGAGTTCACGATATGATTTCTGATATTGGACACTGGGTAGTGATTTTTCTGAACACTCAGGAGAGCAGCCTCATACACTATGCCCACCAAAGGTGTTTAGCAGTAAAATAGCTTTATGAGCCATTGTTTCCATTATTCTTTATTCAAACTACGCAGGTTTTAAAGTAATCATAAACATAAAATATATTTGTTCCCATCAGTGACTAAACACAGTCTTTCAGAAAACAATAGTGAGACCAAAATACTTGAACAGTCACAAATCCATGGATTACTTTCTTCCAAACTGTTCTTGAAATGGAAGTGGAATGAAAATATAGACACTACTTTTCCCTTGAGGAAACAATACTAACTTTGTGTCTCCACAATAAGTTTCTTTTTCACAGTGTTCACTGGATAGTGAATTATCTGGGCTATAACTCCAGCCACTTTCATTTTTTTCCTAACTCTGTGACTAGTCACGTTAGGTTGTAGATCCACAGGAATACTAGAAACTCCAAAGTTCCGAGAACCAGACTAAAAACTTCACAGCCCTGCAACACAAAGCACTGAACTGGTGTTCACTTACTCTTCCAACACATGAAAAGCACCCAAAATATTTTCAAGAGGGAATTTTGTTCCAACAGCCATAATCTATCTTCCTGTGGCTCTCATGAAGCCAACTCAAAGCATAAAAGCAGCATAAGCACTGTACTTTGCATTTTGGCAGAAGTAGCATGCCCGCATCTGATCAGATCAAATCAGCCCTGCCAGATGATGCGGTAGGGCAGGCTGGAATTAACCAACTCAGGGCATGGCCTTATTTCACTGCTCTGCACCTGATTTTCTTTGCACTGTCCAACCTATTTAGATTTTTGAGAACTAAAAGGCAGGAAGCATTAAACCGTGTGTTGGTAGAAAATTTAGCACAATGTCTTAACAAAGGCTTTGTATCTTGTATCACAAGCAGGAATCTGAGAAAAAACAAGGGGAAGAAACTATAAGTTACATAGAGTTCCTTCCTTCGGCGTACTAAAATTTCATATATGTTACAGTTGGGATTTTATATTCATTTATGGAAATTATCAGAAAGCAAGTATAGAGTATCAGACTAATAGAACTTATGGTTTTGTGTGAATGGAGAGATGATCCTCAGGTTGGATCAGTTCTGTCACAACAGACTGTGACATTAAGTATCACTTCCAGCCTTTCTCACCAGAAGAACACTGATGTAGTCAGTGTCCCCATCAACACCTGAGCAGGAGACTCTCTCCCAGCTACAGCTCAGCAGAACATGAAATTAATGCATCAGGATTTGGCAAGCACACGCTGCTGATCACAGCCACCTAGTGCACACTCCTCAGTACCCGTCCCTACCCTGCTCTTGCTGCTCCACTGGCTCCCTGTGAAGCCTCCCCTCAGACAAGGCTGGAGTGCCAGGAAAACCTCCATGCAGCTGGAATCACAACTCTGACCGCACCCTGCTCAGGTAGGTAACCCAAAAACTGAGACACATGCTGACACACTCCTGCTATTCCCATACTGGAGAGGATGGCCGTGTGAGAAGGATATTTGCCAGCAGCCATTGAGACACTGCATTATTCTTTTCTGAGACATCTGCTGGGAATCTGTGGTTAAAATATGCTCTGCTGGGAAATAAACCATATATAACAATTTTTTTAAAAAGTATCATGCTTCTAATAATTCTAATAATTTAGGCTAATAAAGATATATAAGGATTTTAAATTTTCGGTATTCAAGCACTCACTTATGATATTTGCATTACATGTCACTCAGTTTGGACTGTGCAGTTCTCTTCTTTCTTTTGAAATAAGAACGAAGAAAAGAAAACTGCTTTCTGCTTCTCATATACTAGTCCAGTGTATATGGGTTTATTCCACAAATTGTAGAGAAGTTTTAAAAAAAAAGAAAGAAGCACTTCCATGTGCAATTTTTTGTTTCTAAGAAAGAAAAGTATTCTAAAAGTATGATTCCTTTTAGATTGTGTTGATGAGATAACTTTCCTTTTAAGAAACAAACCAGTGCAAAAACTGAGACCTCCACAAAGGAAGTGATTAACACTCCTCAGTCTCTGCATCCGGGGCAAAATTGCCAGGCAAAGCCAGAAGCGCAGTACAGTCCTAATGAAGCCCTCAGAACAGGCCTCAAGCAACGCTGCCTTGGTGCTGCTTGTCTGCACATGGGAGTATGTCACCCCAGACAGGGAAACCTCAGATCAGAGGTTGGTCTCTCCAAGGGAAAAAAACATCAACTCCCGGAACAGATTCATTCCACTCCTACAAGTCCTCGGGGATAAACAATACAGGAATGGTTCTTGCTCAAGGCAACATCACATACAGACAACACAGTGATGAGCCCAGAATAAATACCAAGATTGTAAAATTGATCTACTGAGCAAAGAAATTCAGCTCAGACATGAAAGACAAACCAAAGCGAGAAAATTCCAGATTCTGCAAATTACAATCCTAAAAGAAGGTTTATTTGCAGCCAATGGGGGCTTTGGAATGCCTCATTTCAGGACAGCAGAGGTACAGCCAACTGCCATAAGCTGCGGAAGACAGATATACAAGGTGGACAAAGTCTGCTCTTGAGAGCAACCTTCAAATACCATGCTTCCAGTTTTAGGAAAGCAGAGGAAGAAATCAATTTTCATTAGGCTCCACAAAGGATGAGCCACATTACCTTCCCCATGACTCAGACTGACACAGATCCCCACTTTGCTTTGTGTACCTTAATTCTGTGTAAAGTATTCCCACGTGGACACTGCGAATCCTATCTAATGGGTATCATGCATCCAGCCCATTGGACATGTGCTTAACTTGAAATTATAACACCCTCCAAAAAATCATACCTTTGGGCCTCTGTAGAACAACCCGGACAGTTCAATATTGCTTTCACACACCACAAATAATATGTTTTAAAAATTTTTTCTTCAGTGGCAATTTTGAGATACAACCTCCATCCATCCACACAACTAGACAGACTGTGAAAGACTGAAAGACCAACAAAACAACATTACAAAAGCACTGCAACAACTAATCATGCATAAGTGACTGGGGGAACCAGACATAACACTGCAACAAGCAACATGCCATTTATTAGAGCCTCTTATATTCAAAACCAGTGTATCCTCAGGTCTTCTTAACTTGCCTTTTCTGCCTTCCAATGACTTTGGTTTTATGCTTATATTTCCCTGTGTAAACACAGTAACACTCATCCCATTTTCTACGGAAGCTGCTGCTGAGATATCAGAAAATACGGTTTTCATGTGGACAACTATTTTAATTTGAAGTGTGTCACACTAGGGCTCATTTATGTTTTTGAGTAACATCAGAGCCACACTGGAATTGCTGTAGAGATTTTGGTACATGGTTTAATGTGCCCAACAAACCCTGTTCTGTCAAGCAGAAGAAAATTCCCTTCTGCAAGGCCACATTAAAATCACCTCCACATCACTTGTAAACACTGAACTGGCAACCTAACTGTCTGTCTATTTTATTGCTTCCACCTGCTGAAAGCAGCACTGCACATTATACTTTCACTTTAATATTAAAAATCAGCAACCAGATGCTTATGCAACAACATCCAAAAAAAAAAAAGAAATCAGTCTTCATCAACACTTAATCAGGACATAGGGCTGTTTCAGGGATATGTAATGGGATACAGGACCTTCCAGTTAAGAGTCCCCAGCCTGAGTTCAAGCCGGAGTAATCACTACTGAAATACTCTTGCCATACAAGACCCCAAGACCCACACTGGTCTCTTGCCAATGTGAAACAGGGATGCGAACACAGACCACTTCTTCACAGGTGTCTCATGACACAGAATTCATCATCACAAGGAAGGTCATTTGGCAGCCCAGAGGTCGGAGTTGGCTGTCAAGGCAATTTTATCTGAGAAGGTACAGCAATTGAAAACCCAACTCCTGCTGTGTGTTTGCAGTGGGAATGCAGAGACAGAACAGGCCTGGTAGATCAGCTCTAGCACTGTGCACAAGAATCCGCGATGATCTGTTCCCCGAACACCTGCCAGAGAATAAGTGTCCCCAAGCACGTCAAAGTTATCCAACAACGCAGTCAGCATGTAAGTGAGCTAGCCTACAGCTGAGCCTGAGTTAGCTTCTTTTGTCCCAGAAGCTGTCCTGAGCAAAAGGGAGAGCACCAGCACTGCTGAACTACTGGAAGGCAACAGCCCCTCTGGTGAGTGTCCAGGCAGAGCGCTATATGGCATGAGGTATCTCACGTGCTGAAATGGCAACAACCTAGCCTATGTACCACTTAGTGTGTTTAATTGACTACCTGAAATAAAAGTCATTCGTGGGAGTAAAGACAGAGAAGGGGTGGGAGGAAACCAGCTCTGCTTCTAGACAAGACTGTGTAAATTACAAGGTCTTAATTACATTAAATGCATTATGGTACCATATGCACATCGCTAATAAGGCAGAGATGGAGGAAATGGGACTAAATGCTAAAATTGGAAGTTGAATGCCTGCATTCTAGACTTCATCTTTTAGAGACATTCTGAACCACATTGTCCTAGTTTAGCCATCCATAAAACAAAGGCAATAATCCTTTCTTCACAGGGGCGTTGAGAGGTTTAATTAATTAATGTTTACAAAGTCCATTGAGATTTCTGACTGACATTTGAAGTAATTCAGAATACTTTTTAAATGCATTTGTTTCTTCTACTGCACCACTCAAATGTCTTCATATTAAAATATCCAATGGAGAAGAAGATGGAAACAAAAAATATGGAGATACGTACACAAACTAGTGGGGAAAAAAAACAGCAACAACAAATTCAGCACTTCAAATCCACTGCTGTCCCATCAAAGCTGTCAGAATACTGCCATTCCTACAGATGAAGAAGCATGTGCTTGTCCAAACACCTGCCACCTTTACCTTGCAGATCTGTTAAACTTAGATATTTTTGTCTGTAGCACCATGTTGGTAAACAACAAGCTAATAAACGGCAGAAATAATAGGCAGTCACGTCAGGTTGATTGGCTCACCGGAGGAAGTGAAGAGAAGAGCAAAGGGATGAAAGCACCAAAAGAGAACCAGAAAGTGATAAGAGAGCGCTGGACAGAGAAGGAGGCAAGTCGAGTAAGGAGAAGCCAATCATTAATAAGGGACTCCACACACTGAGCTATTCTATGAAATGCATTCCCACAGATGCTCAGGTACTGGAATACATTATTCAGGGAGACTAGCCTAGCATGAACAAGGCCACATGTGTGTCAAAGTGCCAGAGACAAACTGAATATTGGACTCTTTTAAACGCACAAGCACACACAAGGAGCTGCTTGATACCTGAGCTGGGATTTCTCAGTCCCTTACATTGTCCCCCATCTCGGAGCAAAACCTTTGTGTGCCCGGTTTCTGTAGGGGGCGTTTGTGGGTTCCGAGATACAATCAAAACGCAGACAGAGGAAATGCAANTATAAATGGCCTCATCCTGTCCTCCCCGACTTTAGCAGCAGCGGGATCGGGCCCCGATTCATTTCGGCACAAGCAGCCCTTCGGCAGGATCCGCCGCGACTGCTGAGAGCCCCAAGGTGCCACGAAGTGCGAGGCGAGGCGGCAAGGTCCCGTCCGCCGGCGGGGCGGGGGCCGGGGCCGCCTCCGTGCTCCCGTGTCCGTGGCCGCTCCCGGGAGCTCCCCGCCTCCCATCCGCCGTCCCCAGCGGCCACCGAGCCCGGGCTTCCCCGCTACCGGCAGCAGCCGCGAACGGCGCACACATCCGCGGCTGCTCCGTGCCCAGGTGCGGAGC
>VWZT01009990.1:286759-359139 GCA_013397055.1 Pachycephala philippinensis
AGCGCGGCCGGGGCGGCACTTCCCCGCCGCGCTCCGGCCTCAGCTCCAACGCGCCGCGCCGGGAGAGGGAAAGCCGGGCTCGCGCCTCGTCCCCTCGCACCGCCGCCGCTGCCCCCCTGTTTCCCCGGCGGCGTGCCCCGCCGGGGAAACGAGCCCGTGCCGCCCGCTCGCTCCGCACGCTGCCCGGCAGCGTCCTTCCCGCGCTGCTTCCCTTTCTCCACAGCCGCGCTCGCCGCCAGGTCTCCGTGAGCCGCCGGTTCTGGCAGCGGCTTCAGGGCAGCGCCGCTCCCGCTCCCCCTCCCCCAGGAATTTCCCTCTCCCTGTCAGTCATCCCGGCCCGCAGCCCCTGCGCCCTTACATAACGCGCGGCGGCCGGACCGCCCGCCCGGCCCTACACAGCCCCGCTCCTCTCTCCCGCAGAGCAACTTCTGGCGCGCCGGGAGCCGGGCCCCCCTCTCCGTCCGGCACAGGGAGCCGCGGGGGGAAGAGCCCTGACCCGCGTTTCACCGGACATGCAGCCCTGCGATGAGACAGGAGCCGGAGGCTGGACCCCGGAGCGCGGCAGGGAGCAGTCAGAGCCCATTGAGGCAGCGAACTCCAGGAAGTCTGGGCTTACCTGCAACTAATTAAAGGAGCTTGCGAATGAATTATGGAGCATGACCCAAGTGATTTAAGAGGCGTCAATCCTGATCTCACACTCAGAAGTAAATCCACTGAAGTTCACGAAATTGCTCCAGTGTAAATTAGGCGCCAACAAGAGCAGAATCAAACAAAGTTTTCTCCTTGTCTGATAGTAATGTCAACTTTGTCATAGTCGACTTCAGACCCTCCTGTCATACTTTTCTCCCTCTCTCAAAGGTCTCGTCTCCCTTCAGGCATCCTCTATCCCTCTAAAAAACACAAACTAGCACCACCAAAACCAAGCTTGCATCCCCATTCTTTCCATCTATACATCCAGAAGAAACTCAACTAAAGACAATTAAAACTGTCAAAGCAGTAAAAGGGGGGAAACGAGAAAAACAGTTTGATTCACAACAAATAAAATAATGGAAGTAAAGATGTCTATGAGATGTTAAAAGCAGCTGAAATAGCAATCTTCCTGAGCTAGTGGGCTGAACTTGAAAAAGTAAAGACAACCAAAGTCTCTCTTGCTCAACTTTTTTTACAAAATAAAACTTTCCAGTACTGGGGCAAAAGAGAGGAGGAATGGAGAACAGAAAGATTATAATTATTACTCACAGTGAGGACAGGGATACAAGTGTAATGAAGCAGCTTCCCATTCATTAAGGATTCATCAGAAGTTTGCAAAAAGTTAAAATTTAGGTCTGTCTCGGGTCCCTCTTTCCGAAACATTGCCTATTCCAACTACTAGGTCAACTTAGGTACTGTGCCAGGCATATATCCCCGGAGGGAATCATCTCTTCCATCAAAGCAATCTAAGCCATTTGGTTACAGGCACTGCTTAGGAGAAATAAGCTTTCTGTCAGCTGGAGAGTTGCCAGGATGCTGAGATCTATCCCAAAACAGTTCTGGGAAGCAATCTTTAAGAACATTTCCATTATCATATCACATTATATTATTTAATATCGTAGTGGTCCAGGTGACATTGAATGCGACTTCAGACCCTCCTGCTCAGTACTCTCACTGCTCACAGGAAAAGCTAACCACAAACTGCCGACTTGTCACAAGCACACAGTTGATGCGTGCACTGCAAAGAAACAAACAGCACAGCATGCACCTGAAACGGCGACCACGGACTAGCAACCTACAGCCCATCTCACCACTATGAGGATTTCTGCTTCTACTTTTCTTGTTGCCATGATATTCGCTTAATGGCAAACACTTGAGCACTTACTGTAGGATGGGCAATATTCACTTGTGGGATAATAATGATTTTGCTTCACACGTAAAAAAAAAAATTAGCCTAGGACTGTATCACACTGCAGAACGGGAGACAGATTTGTGTTACTGAGAGAAGGTACCAAAATCCAGCCAAGCTCTAGAAAGCCCTGAGATTTTCTAATGCAAACTGGTGACATTTTCAGATAATTAAGAAACCCTGTTTGAGGTGATTTTTAGGAGTTTAATAAGTCCCTCTGGTCCTGTTTTGTTGGATATATAGGCCCATTCCTGCTCTGCAGGCAAAGAGCTCTTGGTGCAGCTTGGCAGGGAATGTATTGCAAAAACGGGATTAAGCCACACATGCTTCCCTGGCTGCTCCTGTTATTCAGACGTTGGGCCTTTATCAGCTACCAGCAAAAGCAACAAACAGAGAGAACAGGCACAGATGACCTTGGATTGTTGATAGCCCTTTTCCCAGGCAGACCCCACGTTCCTGGCTAGGAGAACCAGTCAACAGCACTGCCTTGCTCAGAGGAATCTCCAGGACGCCCAAGGACAGAGCTGCCATATCAGAGCAGTGGGAAGTCTCACCCGCGGTAACAAAGACATCAGGCTCTGCTCACATGTCCATATAATTTTCCCATAGTGTGTTTCATGTAGAATCCCACAACAGTTAGATTACTATTTCAGCTGAAAGAAAAGGCACAGAGCACTGCCTGGCATTTCGCTTGTGATGAACTAAACAACCTGTTTACATGTTCATTATTTGCAAGCAGGGGGAACATCACAAACCTATATTAATAAAAATTTTATGCCACACCATAGTTACCTCCATTTTCGTGCATACACCAGTCCATCATTGGTAGATCATTTATGACCCAAATTTTAAATCAATTTCTCTCCTGATTTTAGTATACTGTAAGTCACTAATCAGTAATATTACTCTTGTTTTACATCCTACAGGACAGCTGAAACACACTCAGTTACATATACACTAAACTATAACTTCAGGATTTTTACATTTGTACGTACTGTTAGTTTTAGTCACACTCACGTGAAACATAGCAAGGAGGCTGCAAGAAAATATAAATAATTTTAAAGTATATGGCATAGAAAACCCTAGGTGGGCATATTCTTAAGAAGAGCTTGCCAAATGTTTGGACAGCCAACACATAAATTTTGAAAAAGGAAGGTAAGTTTTGACATAAATCTATTGGGGTAACATCTGTAGCATTAACACAAGGCCTAAGCATGCTGCATCTATAGGGTTAGAGGGAGCAGGGCTTTAGAAGAGAGTCCACCACCTCACCTCCAGCCCCTCATACAGAACTGCAGCTTGTCTCTACCCAAGTAGAAGAAACACAGTGTCATATCTTCTCAGTGTATTGGGAAGTGTCATGTCTCATGGATCATAACGCTGCTCTCCTGATCCACCTCTGTTTCAAACATTTTTACTATTTACATAACACAAGCACATTGATACCTTTTGTGAGGTCTCAACAATATTCCTGTTCACCCTGAAAAGCCTTATTTTAGCTGACAATATTTCAAACTGTGAAAGAATTTTTACCTTGTATTTATTATCTTCTGCTTTCCTTTTTATCTTGTTAAGCTTCAACGTAGAGTTGCTGTTTTCTGGAGGGAGGGAAAGTTAGCTTCTTATTATACATTCCTCAACTCTTGTGAATTGGAAAGTGAAACAAACTAGACACCGACATTAAAAGCCACAAATCTAATTTTGGTGTGGAGTGAAACATAGAAAACAAAGCTGAAAAAGAAGTGGCTTCTTGTAGATTAGCAACTGTTTAATATTCTCAGATATTTCCAGTGATTTACAATTTTCTTTTATTCATATATATTAATATTCAAAGTATCAGATTCATATAGATCTAAATAAGACAGTGTGCTGTAATGTAGCTTGTTACAGCAAAAGAGGGCCCCACATGCACAGATATCCTTCAAGAGATTTGAAGCCTTAACCCCTTTTTATTTATTAAAGCTGTGCAGGCATCTCTCATACACTGTTTCTTGTCAGCCCTCCTCCTCCCTTTCTTTGATCTTTACCAATAGTTGCTTAGCTGAAAGAGGAGGAAAAAATATCACAGTGTCAATGTTACAGACTCAACACCAGCCTTCTACAGACACATCTCCAAAAAAATTTACGTAGTCAGCATAACAAACATAACTATGCAGCTACACAGTGTAAAAATTGGCGCCAACAATTCATTCTTCACAACTTTGGGAATTATACTCATGAGCGAGATCTCAAATTTTAAATATTTTTTTTAAAAAGCAAAATTTCCCCTCTAAACTATAGCAACAATTCTTGGATGTCTTTAGTCTGTCTTGATTTCAGGCCTGATTCTAATTACCCAGTTTTAATTTTTGTATGCACTATTCAGTTTTCTATCAAGTACACCTGAATTACTTGTATGCTGATGCCTGGACTCAAGCCCCCTTATTTTTTAATGGGATGTTCCGATAAAATAAATACATTTTAACACTAAAAAGGAGTCTCTACTAGTAAGAAGTACATGGAGGCCTCAATCTGAAGCTTTCAAAAATTTGGGGAGACAGAAGTTGTGTAAGTTTCCAGAGCCTGGCTCAAGTCTGTCCCCAGTTTACCAAACTGCTGAAAATCAGTTTAGTGTGGCCACCAGAAGATTCTTTGTCATGCATTGTTTTTAAATTTCCCCAACAATAGAAAATAACATTACGAACAAGCTGCTTCAAACGGAGAATACAAGTCTTTCTGGTAGCCACTGCAAAACCACAGTAGAGGTAGGAAAAGGAATCTAATAAAACAGACACATGCTCTGAAGAACACACATTCAGTAACTATGGTTGCCCTCTCCTTGAGTGGAGTCATTGGTAAAATTTAGATGGGACAAAATTGAGTTCCCACCATGAAGCACGTGATTTACACATCCAGAGACATGCGTCTGTCTGCCTTATTCCTCGAGTAACTAGCTGGGGGAAGAAAAAGGAAAAGGAAAAATAAAAGGAAAAAACAATAACGGAAAATAAAAGGATAAAGAAAATAAATAAAAAACAAACTAATAATTAAAGAATAAAGAAAAAGGTGAACCCTTTGGGAGTCCTTTTCACTCCTTCCTGCATTAAAGGTAGGAAAAAATGTTTTTACCTTACATCTGTCAATGGGATACAGAGGTGGTACCTTGATTCATCTGAAATAATGTTGTCTCCATCCTCTTATTCATAGTGCAAGGATAAAAATGAGTTTCTAAGGTGACTTAAACCTTGGAGGAAGCAGGTGGTATAGTTTGGGGAACAATCAATAGATTATCTGACCCCCCTAGAAAAGTTCCTCATTGCTACTCTGAATGGAGTCCAGGGATACTGTCTACCTATGGCTTTAACCACCTTTAAACAAAAACTTCAAATGTGGCCCAAAAGTGGTACAACATGACTTCCTCTTGCCCAGGAGGAGAAAATGGAATGTAATACCTTGCTGATCAATCTTATCTCTAATAAGCACAGAGTACACAACATAATTATGATTCTAAGACAGGTTTAACATTTGGATTGAGCATAATGAATAGCACCCTACCTGAGAAAATTAACAGCTGAGAAAAACAAACTGCCAAACTCATCCAAAGAAAGTGCTAACTTTGAATCTGCTGTTGATTTGAACAGCTTCACCTTTCCTTCCTTACTGATGACACCACCTCAAAGAAAGGAATGAATATTTTGCTGTGACTATCTACTTACTCCACTACGGAGATTTTTTTTTTTTTTTTTTTAATAGAGTAGGCAGAAGTGAGCTATCCAGACACATATTAAATGTAATGACTGCAATTGGTTCTTTTTTCAGTATTCAAGCTTTCTTGTCTACAGAGTGAATTTTGGTCTTTGGAACAAACACTATCATAAGCAGGCTGCTTTTGTAGCACATGCAGGAGTTATACAGCTAACAACAACACCGGTCTTTTTAACTACATGGAAAAATAGATTCAGCATGAAAATATCTCCCCTGCTAATGTTTTTTTTTTTTAGCTTAATATTATTTGTGAAATGTTTTTAATTTCAAGGGGTTTTTAAAATAATTTTAAGAACACCTTCAATGGTTTTATCCCTCTTCCATATAAACACAAAACAATTCTAGTATTGCATTCTTTAATTTTTTTCTTTCTTTATGTTTTGTTCCATTATTTTCAAAACAATCTGTAACTTAAAATATCTTCCACTTTGTAAAAATTTAAAGTAAGAAAAATAAAATGTGATGGGTGGTTGCAGTGGAAAGAAAAACATCCACATAAACAGCAGTTTAGAATTAGTGAGGGGATAAGAAGGCACAAGCTCATTTTATTGCATTGATTGGCCAAACTCCAGAGGAAAATGGTAGTAAGGGGGAAATAAGACTATTTTAGCTATGTTTTAAATCCTGCTAAATACAAACAGCTTCAAAACTGTCACAGAATTGTTCTTCCATTTCTCATCCAGCTTTACCTTGGTAGAGGAAAGAAACAACAGAAAGTTGTGGATTGACCTGTCAAAAATACCAGTTTAGGTCAACTTTAAAAGTTGATGACAGCAAATTTCAGTGAACAAATGCAGTACTGGTATAACATAAAATGATCCTGGGAACCCATCAGAGTCAGTTACTGCCATCAATGTCACAACGGAGCCAGCCCTGATTTACTTGCTCCCAAGCCTTCCCAGCTGGAGCCTGTGGAAATGATCTGATACAAACTTCCCCAAGCCAAACAGGATCTCAGGTCAGAATTCAGAAAAATTTTTCTGGTAGTTTTTAACAGAGATAACCACATTGGTAAAGTCCCTTACATAAAACCAGCATTGCCCCAGGCAGTGTGTTATTTGTTGGGCTTTTTTGTTTGCCTCTTGTTTGTTTGTTTTTCAAGCAAAGGTGGATCAGCTTTGTTGTCAGGACACCTTCTTCGAATGCAGTAGCCATTCCTCCAGCAGGAAGCTCTGCCACACAACTCTTGCTTCAGCCACTCTTCTCACACATCTAAGCCCTTGCGTCAAGGCTTCTACTTGCTCAGGCTTTTGCTGGAGTTGACAAGCCTTTGCTGACACTGGTACTCTGTGCTGCCTCAGCAGAAAGCACCTAAGAAGAACTTGTCAAAGTTTATTATGAAATTCCAAGCAACAAAAAAGGCTGATGGGATACTGCTTGATGCAAGGCCCAGATTTTTGCTCCCACTGATGATGCTTATTGGGCTATTTCTAAGACTATCCTTAGATATCTGTGGAATCCCTGTGGAATCCTTGTGCCATTCCAAGAAAGACTCCTAGTGCAGGATTTAACAGGCATATATATATACATATATAGACATAGGGACAGATTCTCATCTTTCATGTGTACCACCAATACGGGCCAGTTTCCAGTGAGCTTAAATAGGCTGTAGAGGCTCCAGCTTCCTAACCAGTATGCCCATGAACCACACACTCTTTCCCTCACAGTGCTACAAGCAGTACTCACACATACATATTTAACCCACCTTCAGATCCCAGGCTGACAGGACAGAAAGGATTCCTACCCAAGAGCTGAGAGCGGAATACAAGTCTAAACACAACATCATCACATAAAACTCCATCAGGCCAACTGTGCCACATGCAGAAAATCCAAGTTCCCTGTCTTGCTATTCCTTCCAGTGCCTGCTTGTGATGGGGCTTTTCTTGTTTGTTTTAAAGGTCAACAGCCAGCTAGGAGCATGCCAGCCTGTACATTTGAGAAAAGAAGGCACAAACATCTTCAGCATCAGAAAAAAGAAAACAAAGAAACCTACAAAAGGAAACCTTACAGCACTTAAAAAATTTTGGCACCTGTCATGCCCAGGAATGATCAAGCACTACAGTTTTTAAACTGGGCAAAACTTTGTAACTTTGTTTTAAACTGGGCGAAAAAGCTGCGTGTAAGATCAGTCACCTACTAAGAACAGTGTCTTATATAAGTTGAATTCTGCAGTCACTTGCAAAACCCAAAGGGTCTGCCGATCGCACACAGCAGAATGTTTCCTCCCATCTGGTGTCTATGGCTAAGGTCCTTATGAAATACTATTTAAAAGCATTAGAACAACTCTGATAGAATAAAAACATCTACAAAGAATACTGCAGTTGCTGCTGCAACACTTCAGCTTGCAGAAAGTAGAATAGCTTACCAAATTATTATCTTAGGGAGGATTCTCCCTCCCTGGCTCCTGCAAGCATCAGCATCTCACTACAAAATGCAAGCAGTGGGAATCCAGCCTTCAGGAACCCTGTGCAACCAACGGCCACAAAATAAAGCCTTATGATTGATTACCCAGGTTATGACACTTCAGAAATGGTATAGCAAGCATAACTGACCTGCAATCTTTTCCACTCCCCTTTGGCGCTGCAACAGCTTCTTATTCTTTCCAAGCCATTGGCTAGTTCTTCTCCAAGTTCTTTTTATTAAAACCTTTTATCTCCCCACACAGTAACAATTTCTCCTAGCAATCATGACCATCCACTCTCATCACTCTTCTAGACAGAGGCATTGGCCAAATCCACTTTGGGAGAAGGGGAAGGATAGCACAAAAAGTCTGAATTGTAGTCGCATTTGTTATGGGAGAGAGGTGCTTATTGCTTAAGATCACTCTCATAATCAGACAAGCAATGGTTTCCCTTACTCTATTTATATATTTGGAATAATTCACTAGCTAACACTTTTCCCAGCTAAATGCATGCCAACCTCCTGAAATGAATTCGAACTTCTGGAGCACGGAGGTTACACAACAAGGGTCAGTATGCAAAGCCTAGTGCCAGGGATATGCAGCTGTTTCCCTCACTCACACTCCCTCCTTCTGATTATTGAACATGAGAATCCCAGTTGTATTCCAGATACAAATGCAAGCATGTTATATTCCAAAGCTGGGCGCTAGTCCAAACTGGAGTGCTGGGGACATCCAAGTTTAGCCTACTTGTCAGCATAGCACCCAAAATGCTGGAACCATAGGCATTAATTTTTAAGTTGCTGTATATTTAATTTCCTCTCTCCCACCCCAATACATACTCTAACCCACCAGCAAAGCTTTGTTTCCAGTCAAATTCTTACGAAAATATCCTAAAACATCTGCTTAAAGGCTTGTAGAAGCCCTATGCTATTTTCAAAAATCATTATCAAGAAAAGTAGACCCTAGTTCAGCAAAACACCAAGACATTTGTATACACATAATCATTGATACCATTCATTAGCTACAGGTGAGCAATATTATTAAATACCTTGTGGAAACAAGCCTGGGAAGAAAAGTCACACAGATATCAGACAGGACTGGAAAATAATTTAGGAAGCAATGGCTGCTGAGACTTGGATATTATAAAGAAACGATCTAGATTCAGAGGATTGTATGACTAATGCCAAGTCACTAAGTCTAAGAGCCCGTAACAATAGGACACCTTGGAAAAGCAGACTGGAGTATTTTAGAGTGCTGCAATATAGCTGTATAAGCCTCAGCTCATATAGCCTAAATTCCATATGGGTCCCTGTGTCTAGTGTTTCCTATTAGGTAACTCTGGGAGTTATTGGATTCAGGGGCCTAGCTTTAGTCTCCTTAAGGCTGAACGTTTGGGCTACAGATGTTAAAGACAAACAGAAAAATCCCTGCCAGTCAGGTTCTGTTCCCATTTTTAATATGCAATTCTAACCTAAAGGCTTGGTTCTGCCAAAGTCGCCTTCAACAGAAGGAAGGGTTGTCCAACATTGTCACAATCAAATCCAGTTTATACTGCCAGTAAGATTTATTCTGCATTTATAGTGGTGTAAACTAAAGCAGAACATCATCTATGCTTATATATAGTGTTTAAAACATGCATGTTGCTGTTCGGATCTTCTGTGCAAATTTTCATATACTGTTCTCAAAGTCAACCCAGAGGAGAAAGCAGTACTATCTAATGTCAGTGTCAAGAGTCATGACCTGAAAAGAATCAGCATTTCTTTATATCTGTAAGTGCAGAATTTGGCCTAGATACAGTATTTCGTTATGAAAGAATGGGCTTAATAAAAGCAAAAAGATAGTTTCAAGGAAACCTGCTAACAGCAATGTGCGTGCAATTCTGTCCTGCTACACAGCCATTGCTCAATTTATCTGTTAACTCCCCAAATACACAATCCGATACTGCGGGTGTGTCCGAATTAAGACTCGATGTGTATTACGTACGGTGAGTACCTCTGGGCGTGAGGCGTTTGAGGTCACGGAAAACCCTGCACGGCGTATTCCTGCCTCTTCGCCCTTCCTCCCCCTCGTCCGGCTCCTGGGGCGCAGGAGGCCCCGCCCCGCGCACCTGGGCCCGGCCCCGGCGCGCCCCCGCGTGGCACGGCCAGGGGCGCCTGGAGGGAAGGGGTAGCGTTCCAACAACTGCGGCGTTTCCAACAGGGACCGTGAACGAGGCGCCTTACATTTAGCAGTCATATGGTCGAGTGGCGCTATGCCTTCGTGGCCTCGAAATTCTGATGTCTCGGTGAATTTGGTGCGAGGTGTTTGGTGTTACAAATTCTCTGTAGAGAACACCCGCAAACTGCCTGAGCCGTGCAAAACTAGCATCAGAAAATTGCTGGGATGCAGCAACCAAATTCCCACGGGTTGCACCTGTGTTTCTGCAGTATTTGTTCCTCATCCGGAAGTCACGCTTGCAGCAGGTAGCGGGGGGAAGACCAGAGCACTTTGGCTCTGTGTATTTTCTCTGCTAACATACAAGGGCAGCAGGGCAGCGGGAGAAAGGACACAGTTTTTAGTTGCAGGGATGAATTATAATGTTATCCAGACAAAAGAGTGGAATTAAAGCTGTTAAGAAAATCTTTGTTCTGGCATCTTCTAATTTTTTTTTTTTTTTGGAGGGTTATTATTATAACCATAAAATTACTTATATTTTTTAATATGTTGTATACATGATATCATATCTATATATAGCTGTGATGGAGTACTGTGTACCATTCTGCCTTCCCCCAGAACCCTAAATACATGTCCTAGCACTAGGACAAAGACTTATATTTGGACCATTCTTTTTACATACACACCACAGAGTCCCTCTCCAGCATTTGGGCATGCACATACAAGCATGAACACACATCTAGAGACTATCATTTAATCCTTGAAATCATGCTGGAAGCCTTGGGACAATCTCAAAACTACATCTGAGAACAACTTAAAAAAAGAAAAATCAGTGGTATATACATAGCATTATTAGTTATTTTCACTTTGTTTTACTGGTACAGAGATACTCCTTGAAAGCCATTTTTTGAAGTGTTTTGTCTGCTTTTTCTCTGTTCACTTGAAATCATAGTTCTGTTTGTAACACTTAAATTATTCATACAGCAGCCAACTCTGATTTTATAGGGATGATGATGATGCTTCAGGTGAAAAACAAAACAAAAGGATCAGAGGAACACCTACACATAAGGTAGTGTTTTCATGCCAAAATTTTTAGTCAGGAACAATCAGGTAAGAAAAGGATGAAAAACATACAAGACATCTCTATAAAGTTTAGTACTTTTTCACCATACAATGATCTTTAAAGAAAGATTAACAAGCTGTATTCAGGGTCACCCTGGATTTATAATGCATGTCTCAAATAACATGTGACTTCAGTTACATGTTACAGCCTATAGAGCCAAAGAAGCCTACAAGACATTTATTTAAGTCTTAAATCACAAGGAAGCCAGTTATAGTATTTAAACTGACTTTTCATAAATACGAGTGTGTCATTCAGTTTATAATACTCTAAAAAAGCCAAAACCAATATCATCCAGTGGAAACCCTTTAGAAAACCAAGCTTATGATTTCAAGATCGGATATTTCTTATTTAAAGAGTTCATGTTTACAGCACTGCTTCAAGTCATCAAAGTAGTTTCAAGCTTATTATGGAAAGATTATTTCCTTAAATCAGAGAAAACCCCACATCAACAGTTAATGCTTTTCTTCTTTTTTCCTCCAGACTACAAAAAAACCCACCAAAACTCTTCCTCCAAGAATAAAGATAAACAAAACATTTACCCTAACCAATTGTCTGCAGGGGGAAAAAATTTAGCAGCCTGTTTCAAGCCCTCCCACTTAGCCCAACTTCAACTGAAGTGGACACAGCTCGAAGGACAGCCCTATGGAAAGGATACTGTGGTGAAACAATTTGTCACTGGCCTCGGCATTAACTCACCTGGTACTACTCTGTAGCACTTTGGAAGCTGGGTGGGATACTTCTGCTGTCACACTAATACAGAGCAAATCCTTCTTTTCCACTCAACCCTCCCAACCCTTCCCACCTCAGCCAGCCCGTGCTTGGTGACAGGGTGGGATGACATCTACCTGCCATCCAGCCTGACAAGAAGCCAGTGACAGTAACCAACCCAGACCACTATCCCTGTGTCCCGGAAAAGGGTGCATGCAAAAAGTCTCCTACAGGGAAGCAGGTGGTGCAACAGGTTGAAACAAAATGCAGTGAAAAAGTCAAATAAAAGAAGACTTGTAATTTGTCCATTAACATCAGGAGTATTAAAGGACATCGTCAAGTTACTACACCCAAAAATGACAGTGCCTGATTCACCCCTCAGATTAGTTTAGGTAGTCATATCACAAGTCTGCTCCAGAATACTTATAAATTACCAAAAATTGTAACATGCATATTATTTTGATACTTTAAGTCAGTAGGTTTGCTTTGGCTCAGCAAAATGAACTGTAGTGGTGTGTTTTGTGCCTCTTAGGAGATTTGGTATTCTTAGATAAGAAACCTTTAAATGCTATTCCAGGATTTAGCACCTAATCCCCATTCCATAAAAATAATTCTAGAGAATTAAACAGGCTTTGCATCAGATCTATCAGGGTGTGTCTTCCTCCTCCATGGCCAGTCTTGCCTGTTACCTACACCATGACGCACAGCAAAACTGGGGCTGTCTGCAGCTTGTTTGGCTGGCCAGAGGAGCTAGCCAGGCCAAGTCACCCCAACAAACTACACGAGCCAAGCGTCCCACTTCCTGTAACCTTCAGAGATGAACAAAGCTGCACGAAACTCAGCACAAGAGAGGAGCAGCTGGGCCATCAAACAGGATTTACTGTCTTGAACACTGTTCCGTGCAGGTGTAGAAGTGCCACTTATGCAGCCAGAGGTTTACGCTGGCTAAGCTACCCTTCCACTGGCACTATCTTCTTAAAGTTGTCATGCAACCACAACATAAATACCAGGCACGCCTCTGAACTCAGAAAATAGAAGCGAAAACAGCTGATTTCACAAGCCAGCACAGCTTGTTAATAATGTTTTAAGGAATACTACAGAGGTGATTTTAAATTGAAACATTTATGAGTTCATTCCTTGGAATGGGTAGGATGAATCTAACATGTTAAGACTAGTACAGTTCAGATAAAAGAGTATCTGTATCCAATTGCTTATATCCTTAGATTATATCTACTGTAGCATCACTAATACAACGTATTCATGGCACACATTCACGGAGCAACCAGAAAGCTGTGCATTTCTTCTATGCCACACCTTGCATACTGCAGCTTACTACAGGCCAGCAGCACAGGAGACCACCAGATTCTGCAGCATTAACTAAGCCTGAATAAATTATTTTTAACTGCAACTACCAAGCTCTTATCCTCTTTAGGGACAGCCACATTCTTTGTGTATGTGCTGCATACAAAAATTTTAATAACAGCTTTTCCAGTCCCTGTAGCACTGCTTGCCACTACCAGCAACAGGCAGAAAGAAATCAGGGCCACTTAGTAACCTCTTTCCAGTGAGACTTTTTCTTTCCATCAAACCATTTTGCAATAATTCAGAAAGCCTGTAACTATTTACTTTCAGGCACATTACATTTCTAGCGTATTCCAAGTTATTCCATCAGCACTAGAATTGGGAACCTGGAAGTAATGGATTTTTTTTCCAAGCTCTCCCCTAAAGCAAGCTCCCCTCAGTCCACCTACTGAAAGGGCATTGTAAGGTGGCAGAGGGTTTCAGTGACTATTTTCAATTAACCTGCAGAGAAGCTTTGGAACTGAACTTTATTCTTCCCACATAATTGAACTCAGAAGGAGTCATCTTTCCCATTTTTTTGTTTTGGAGGTTTTCAGAAGATGAGGGGAAGGGGCAGAGGGAAATGAGAAACTGACTCATAAGACATTAAATGGCAGATAAAATGTGTGACAAATTGACATACTTTAAAAAGTCCTAACACTGCATGTACTCCTTCAGCCTCTGAATTACTTATTGCCAGAACAAGATCTTGGGATATAACCAGGAATTATTTGAGAGCAGCTCACTATTGAACCACAAGTCAAAGACGACACACTCTGGGCATTGTGCCACAACACAGAAATCTATAATGCGCTTAATTCCTCAATACTTTGTACAGTTTGTTAGAGCTAGAAAAGGCACAAAGAAGGATAACCTGGATGCTCAAAAGACATAGAATAATTTCTGTACAGTCAGTTTGTCCAACGAAAAGTAAGAACAAAAGTCTTGATAACTCAGACTGGAAGAGAGGGCTGAGGTGGATTACACGAGAAGTCTACAACGGGGGGCATAGCATTTGCAATCTGTCCTAAAACAGGGCTTTTTGTGTGTGTATGTGTCAAAATTTCTAAAATAAGGTTCAAAATGAACCTTAAGTCTTTCTTCACGTAGTGTAAAAGTTAAGGAATTCCTTGTCAGAATGTCCTGTGTCTGCAAAAACTGTGCATGCACCAAAAAAAAAATAAAAGTTTCATGCATTCAAAGTATATCAATGACTTTCTAAATCTTCCTGGATGAAAAATTTTTATATCTTTCCAAATGAGACCCTGGGTCACTAGATGCACAAGACAGAAGAGAGCAGTTTACATTGAAAGCATCACCATCTTCTCTGTTACTGGTAATGGGCAGAAGCAACACACAGGCCTAGATGGAACTGTACACTGAGGTACCATTATATTCTGCACTGTAAAGGCAAGGCATAGAACTTTAATAAATTTAAAATTTTAATTTCATTTCTGGAACCTGAGACTGTTTTCCAGAGAGAAATGTCTACTTTGCAACTTGTCACCCACTGACTTAACCAATACCCACTATTTTGATTGGAAGATCCATAGACACATATGGGTTTGGAGGGCTGTGGGGTTTTTTGGTGCCTAATCCACTCCTCCCACCCCTACACAGACAACTGCAATTTTGATCATTTAGTAAACTTTTTAAGTATCCTTCAGTACAGTCACCATTTACATGACTTATTCTATACCTACATACAGTATATATGCTGTTCCTAAGGGAAAAAAATGGAATAAGTAACAGGTCTACACCTGATTGTAACATTTATTTTATTTCTGAAGCTCAGATTTCAGCTGTTTGCCCAATATAAGCTTTTTTTATCCTCCTGTTATGGTATATTCCCATATCAAGTATATCCAATCCCATAACAAGTATGTCCAACCATTATTACAAGAATCATTGCTTTACTGAGAGTGTACCCCATAGAATTCAATCTGAAGAAATTATGCTGTGTAGGTCAAAAAGAATTCCAAAACAAAATACAGGTGACCATCCAACTATTTTCACTTATTTCTTTCATCTCCTTTTTCTTTTTCTTTTTTTTTTGAGAAAGAGATACATCAAAACAGTTCTTAAAATTTCTTCTGAAATGACCCTCCCTCATTTCACAGGGCTGACAACTGCATGAATGTATGTGACTGTCTGTAAGAAATGTTACTAAATACCTGCATTCCTTCCAGAAGAAATTTTTAGTGGATACTCTCCTCAAGTTAGAAGTACTTCTCTACTGGACACAGTACAGGTGCAGAGCTAGCCACACTGTATAAAGGCATTAATCTGCTCTTCTAATTTTATCCAGAACACATGGGAGCAATTTTATTTCACTGATTTATCACTGTACAAGGCTCACCCTTTATGTTACTTCTCCCTTAGAAGTTCTCCTAGACTTCGAGCTTATGCTCAACTCAGTGATAATCTGAATTTTCCTTTTCTTCCACACTTCTGAAACCATTTGTTTCAGAAGGGCTGTTTTCAGCTGTTCTGAAACATCGTTCTGAAACATCATTCTGAACAAAGATAAAATATCTTCGAGTACTCAAAGTGAGGATGCTCTACCAGCTGACGTAACCACATTTAGCTTTAGGAAAGCAGGCAATTTCTATAAAGAAAATAAGTAAACACTCTTCGTCAACTTACACTCAGTTTTTACCCAGGTACAGAAAGGGGAAAAAAAAACCCACAAAAAGCCAAAAAATACACACCACACACAATTAAATCTTGCTGGGTAATTAACACAGATCAAACCCTGTGGCCTGGTAGTCTCTTAAAGGCCCTGGATGCTCTTAACCATTTCCTATAGACTTCTGTCATCCTTCCTGATTTCCCACAAGGTTATAATACAGAATTTATATTATCCTAGTTTATCCTAATTTATATATATAGTTTATCCTAGTGTATCCTAATTTATATTATTAGCCAGTTATTTATCTGTTCTTTTATCCTGGGACCTTCAGAGCTTTCCAGCTCCCAATTAGAAACTGCTTTGCTCAGGGAAACAATAGCTCAACCAAGCCCAAAAACCATCTTCTGTATCTTACCTCCTCTTTCAATTTCCATCCAATTAAGCTGAGCACTGAAGTTTTGTTAGTTGGTCTTGGTTTTGTTTTGGAACTCCAAACTGATATATTACATCTTGGATGTGAAACAATTATTGATTCAGTTCTACAAAGTACATAAGCAGTTTCAGTTGTCTTCAGACTTTTGAAGATCGTCTTACAGAACAGTGCTAAGACTACCCTATCTGCACTGTTGTTTTAATTTAGTCATTTATCTAATATTTCTTCCCAGAAACAGTCTACTGTTTTCATTTAAGTGTTATGTGTCTTGTCTAAAATGTTTTTATTTCATTATTTTCCACAGGTACATAGAAATGACAGACCATAATCTGTGCAGAAAGTTAATTTTATTAGTTTTTAACTAATGGGAGAGATCCTCCAGTGCTACTCCCATGGGCAGACTTCTGCACTAGGCACATGCTTTAAAATCTTCAGGCTGGTATCTATACTGGTAATTACATGCAACCACAGCTCCCTATTCCTGACTTCTAGTCAGTGCCCAGAAGAGCAGCAGTTTGAAATCCAGGTCCTAAAAGGGCTCCATGAAGCAGAGCATCTAAGGAGCCAACAATGAAACAGGCATTCCGGTGGACTGGAAGGCGATGTCACCATCCATCATAAATATCAGTGTACACATGCAATTAGAATGATGAAAGGGACAGCAGTCTAAGAATAAAATTTAAGACTGAGCCACAATGATACATCTGGAAGCATCCAGAACATATAAATATAAATAGTAAGATAAATCACTGTTTATATTATATATTACCATATTAGATATATACTATATATTCTTATAGTAATACAGGCATATAAATATTAACCAAGACATCAGTAGACAATATACACTAACATAATGAGACCAGGTATCTGCAGATTATCTTTAACTTTCCTTCAAACCCTTCCCCTTTCACCAAACAAATCAAAGAACCCACATATACTCTCTACAGAACATACAGATATATGGAGACTGCTTTCCCATGGTAACCTTCTCTCCTCCCACCCTTCTTCCTTCAGGATATGCTCCTGAAAGTCCTCAAAAGAAACTTGCTCTCCCCACTTTACACATCAGTAACAGGAAGCCTCCCACAGCAGCCTGCATACACTGAGCTGAGCTTCCTCCTGCTCCCGCCATGTTCTCCCTGGAGAGCACTCAGAGGAGAATGAGAGACGAATTCTGACCTCATAAAACTTTCATTGCCTTTCCTCAAAAACAAAAACAACAACAACAACAAAAAACCAAACCAAAACAAAACAAAAAAAAAAAAACCAAAAAAAAAAAAGAGAGAGAGAGAGAGGAAAAAAAACCAAAACCAAAAAGCCCCAAAAACCCTTGAAACAAGAAACATCTTCAAAGATGATGAGGTGGGGGGAGGGAGACTAAGCAAGTCACTCCTACATCATTCAAACAGCACTTTTACAAAGGGAATGTCTACAGCACATAATGCATACAAGACAGTTAAGGAAGCTCATGCTCCAAAACAGCACTGTGTTCATTTACTGTCCATTTCTGAGAACCACCCTCACACGATTATAATGCCTCCTTGCACACAATCTCCCCAGTTACGTGCTTTCCTTTGGATACGAGCAGAATATAGACTTTGAGAAAGGAGGTGTTAGCAGCCCTGTAACACTGTGTCTTTAGCTGCTATGAACTTCAAAGACAAAGTTGTTTTCTGAAAGCAAAACACTGACTTCCAGATTGAAATTTCTGGAGAAGTGGTTTTTCCTGCAATATCATCAGTCTCTACATCTGTTCAAAGCCTCATGTATTTAGTATGGAAGTCTGCTAAGAAAGATGATTCCTATGGTCTGTGTCACAGATTTTTCTTCCAGTGGGAAATCAGCTGTCAGAGCCCTGACATCTGCTATTGATGTGTAAAAGCAAAACAGTTCACCTCTCTCTGTACAAAAGTATAACCTTAATACCCAAAGCAGGCAAGGGAGAATATGAAGCAGCCACAAGATTTTGACCCCAAAAGAGAATACTTCCTTGGAGATGCTGACTAGTTATTTTCCTGGCAAGTTTTAAATACAAGACTAGAAATCAATCTTGTAACTGCAAGCACTTTGTGTATTAGAGGCCCATAAGCTGAACAAATGAGTTTGGAGGAAAAATGAAAAAGCTGCTAGCTGCCACTACTCTAAAGACAGCATTATTTACACCAGGAACTTGACCTTCCAATGCAGATCTTGAGTTTTCCCCCTAGAAAGGGGCAGGATAGCATTATTCAACATAGTTTTCTTCACCATCAGCATATTCTACTCTACAATGGCTCTGCAAGTAATATAAGGTCCAGTTCAGCATTCTGGCAGTGTAAGCCTTGTTAGCATTCCTACCTGCTTGACAGATCACTTTACCATCTGCAGACATGACTTTTTACAAAAAAAAAAAAAAAAATTTAAAAAAATCACTAAAGCAATAAAATTAACAAAGGGGCCGGTTTTTGTTTTGAACTGACATGTCAGATTCATAGCATCATAGGAAACATGGCAGAGCACAGACATCTCTGTGATCACTATCACTTTCAAATCTCATGCCTTCAGATTAACATTCTCCCCACCCATACACTGAAATATGCAGTAATGAAGTCCTGGTTTTGTAGACAGAGATATGTTCATCTATGTGTATACACACACAACTTCCATAAGCCTACACCACCATGAGGTGAATATTGTTACACATTTAATAGTCCTTAGATTGGGCCCACAAGCAATAATGATAGAAGTCACAAATCCACAAAAAACATTTCAGAGTGTTAAGTAACAGTTCATGCTGCACATAAATAATATTTAAGATATTTAGCTAAAACATCAAAAATGTTCAAAAGGACTATCCATGTATCCAGCACTTTGCCATTCAAAAGGCAGCATGCTATTTCAAAAGAAAAACGTAGCATGAAAATGCAACCACTTCTGAAACAGCGACTAACAAAACCTAACTGGTGCACAGAAGCCTGTGCTACATCACAGGAATAACAAGCCTGAAACAAAATGGCAAAGTAAATCATTCTTCCTACAGCAAAACATAAAGGATCTTTAACATCCCTTTCAAAGCAGGGTCAACAAGAGCTCATTTAAGATATACACAGTTATAAAATTTAGCACCAGAGTCTGGGTTCCACCTCATCTTTCTAGGGAGAGATATTTCATAGAATATCCTGAGTTGGAAGGGATCCACGAGGATCATCAAAGTCCAGCTCCTGGCCCTGCACAGGACCACCCCAAGACACCATGTGTGGATTGCCAAGACCATCCAAAAATCACAGAGACGCCTTGCAATGACAGCAGCTGGCTCTTCAGAGTATTTTCAGATTAATCCCCTCAGGCCCTATAGTTCTATAGGGATCCAGCTGGCACAGCAAATCCCGCACAAGTTCAGGGTCAGCTGGGAGTTTATCATTCACATAGCCATGGTCTTCCAGCTCAGTGCACTGGGACCCCCTGACTTGAAATGTGGATTTTAGATTAAATCCACATATGCACAGTGGAAGAGAGTTCTGTCACAACAGAGAGCCTTATCTTCTGAATTCCTAATCTTGCACTGCACTCTCACTCTAGAAAGTAACTCAGTAGACCTATCACTTCAGTCATTTGATTTTGACTATGCAGATTAGAGCCAGCCTGTTGATATTAGCAAGTATGGGTTCATCTTCTCTGTATATCTAAGACGATGCCTGTCCTGCAATAACTCACTTTATACACAAGCATGGCAGCCTAGTAATGATACATGTTGAATTCTTGGGTCCTAATACTCATAGGAACTATACCAGGAAACACTCATGTGTGATAAACACTTTCATTTCTCTACCAAATTGGCAACAGCAGCCACCAGACTTGCCATTCTGCACTCACTAAGTTGCTGCTACATGGATCAGGAGTCTCTCTTCAACTGTTCCCTTATTGTCTAATAAGATTCAGGCTTGGATTTTTTGTTTTGTTGTTGTGTTTTGGGGATTTTAGTTGTTTTTTTTGTTCTAGTCAGCTCCAAGTGGCAGCAGCAAGACTGTTCTGCACTGGCCAGCTGCAGTCACAGGAAGCCACATGCAGACCCCGAGGTGGCAAACACAGCCCAGTCAGCCGTGTCTGCCATAGGAGAGGACAGACCATGACAAACAGAAGGTCTCAGATGGGCTTTTACCAGATACCATCTCTTGGAATGTGCCAGCCTATCTGATGAGACCCATAACACCACAGCTCCATTTCTACCAACACACAGAACCATGAACACTGTTGGCACATGCTCATGCCTGCATGTTCTGCAGTCCACCTTCTGATTATAATCAGAAGTCATAAAGTCCCTCCACTAGTGCCAGCAAGAGTACAACCTAAATATTTTTATTACTGTCTTTTAGTGACACCTTCCTAAGCACCTAAATAATTTTTAAATGCAACCTACTCCTGATAAGTTTTACAAACAAATTATTATTTTGAATCCACAGGAAAAAGATTAATTCATTACTCATCAGACTATCCAGTAAATTAAATCTAAGCATTTCTACTAACAAAAGCATTTAAAAGAAGGCAAGGTTTGACCAGCATTATGTCTCACTCCCAAAGATACTTGACTTCAGATGTAATGTCAGAGCAAAATTTGAATTTATATCACTTATATATTTCATATTAAAAAGGCACACATATTCAAAAATACTAAGAGCTGATATATATCGCATAGGGGTGTTTTTTATGACCTCTGACCTGCAGGGTAGACAAAGCTGATACCAGGAGAAAGAAGCTTCACCTTCTTACTTGGAGGGAAAGGCTGGCTAAAATATACAACATCAGTGTCCCTGGATTTTAGAGATATAAATACAAATAAATACACTTTTAAGTAGTGTTGCAAAGGGATTTGTTGGTGTATTTCTGCTTTTAAAATTGATTTTTATAGGGATTCAATAGTTGGTACAGAAGAAGACCCTACAAAGCCAAGACATAGTGGTTTTGTGCAAGTGCACTGCTGCCCTCTCCTGGGTCAGCTCCGATTCGCTCCCGTACTTACACCGCCCAGCAGACCCTCAAGGGAAGCTGCACCTCCACGACCGTCAGGACCGCCTTGGGAGCTCGAGATTTAAACTAGACGAAGTAAAAAAGTGAAAAAGTTAAAACACACGCACATACAGAATAAACGCAGGAAGTTATTGATCATTATACAAACTGCGACAATTCATCACCATAACTCCTTAAATTCTACAGCAGTTTGTTCCTTTGTTTAGATTGACCAAAAGGGTTGTCAGGCATTGGGACGGGCTGCCCAGAAAAGCAGTGGAGTCATCACTCCTAGAGGTATTTAAAATATGTGTAGATATGGCACTTGGGGACACGGTTTAGTGGTAGATTTGGCAGTGTTTGGTTAATGGTTGGACTCGACCATTTTAAAGAAGACATCTTTTCCAGCCTAAATGATTTTATGACCTAATGTCAAGAGAATCCAAAAGTGATTTTCTGCATTAACAGCAGAGCCTGTGGGACAGCAGGGCATTCTGAAAACTAATATAAAAAGGCAAACAGCAACTTCCACAAGAGCTTTGACACTATTATTGCACGGCTGCTGCAGCTCATAATGCTGAGTAAGCACAAAGTTACAGACTCTTAAATTGCTTTGATTTCAGCAGTATTAGAACAAACACAAATTCTACTATTAGACAAAATCTTGCTTTTGATTACCCTGCATAAACACAGGGTAATCCATGGGCCCAGGTACCCTTCCCACTTACCAAAGCTTAATGAGTTGTCTTATGTAAGCTGAGCTTTAAGAGGCAGAATGCAGGTTTAGCCTCCAGAAAGCATGAGACAAAATACACAGCTTAAGCCTCAGCAGAAGAGCACAGACAAACTACTTTTAATTTTGAGATGCAACTGCTAAGAACGAACACAGGCTCAGACACTGCAGTTCATCTGAAAAGCAACTCATTCAACTGTGGTAATCCTAAATCTACATTCAAACCTTAAAGTCTAATGTTATTGATAAAATTTAGTATTCATAGAATGTTTTAATGCAATTTACAATTACATTTTAATCAACTAAATAAGCATAGTCAGAACATATGTATTTAATCGACTACACAGGTATAAACCCAATCCCTCAGGTCAAGGAAGTAGAAAAACAGATGTGTCAAGGTGGACACGGTGGCAGAGTGCATTCCACAGGGCAGGATGGCCTGGACCAGTTCAGGAGCCTAAGAGGAGCAGCATTCAACTGTTACCAGCACAAGCACAGCCAATTCCACAAACCTGGACTGGAAACAACTCGTCACAAAGCAGTTCTCAAACTGCTCGAACTTCTGACCATACGCTTCATGGAAGTTAGCACTGCTGTAGGACATCCTACGACTCCAACCTGGGTACAGCCTGCAAAACAAACTGCACTAGGAAGGCCTCAGCTGAGTAGTGGTATACCCAGTTTTTAGGAACACACTTCAAGGAAAGATCTGTTCTCCGTGAAAAGAGTCCAGAAAAGGAAGCAAGAATCATAAAAGCTAAAAGTTGTCATCTATAATATCCTAGTGGAGTGGTATTCTTGAGGCACTCTTCAATCCACAGAAAAACTTTCAAAAGGGATAGCATTTTCACATATCAAAATCAGAATACAGCTGCAGAGAGCAAGGTAACAAATTGTTTTCTATATCCACCGAGAGAAGAAGGAATAGCAGTGATGTTTTTAAATTGCAGCAATAAGCAATAAGGTAACACATCAAGAAATTTTTCAGTGAGAGGAAATTAATAAATAACAAAATAAAATAATCTGAATAAATCAAACCAAAAGGCTTTAAGAAGAAGTTAGACAAACAATTGCTAAAGAACAATGTATTGGTGAATGTGTGTTTTGCAGGTATATATTTGTATATTTTTTTTAAATGCATACATGGAAAACCAGTGATCTCTGAAATATCTTCCAGTCTATTCTTTATTAAATTTCATAGTAAGTACTTGCAATACAAATGAGAAAACAAATCATTTAATACACTTCCTCCCCAATGATAACTATTTCAGTGACATGAATCCCTGAGCTTACAAGCAGCATATATTGGTCACAGAACCTTGAATATTGCTCACTGGCACCAGAAATTAAACAGATGAAACAAAGTCAATGAATGAAACAGAGTATAACAGTACTTGCAAAACTTTAGACATTCTGGACTATTACCCACAAGCCAGCAAATACCAGGAAAAACACACTCCCTAGAACCCTGTGCATAGGTGTACCAGCATCAAATTTACATACAGATCAAGTACCAACACCATATAAACCATCACTGTGAATCCAGTCAACACCAGTGACAGTCTTAGAAACAGTTCACAGAAACGGCTGCTGCAGCGCTTTCTGTAGGCACTTTTCTCCTATTACTGTATTAAAATCCAAAATTATCTTATGAAAGCTAAAGATCACTATCACTAAACCACTATGAAAAACAGTCCTAATCAACAAAATATGCCTTAGAAGTAGACCATGCTGATGGTCTACCTTATAAAGACATAGAGCTCACAAACTATGCATGCAAGCCACAGGTGATTTCTCCAGCTGTTTGTATCCTTAAGTGAATACTTTCCAAGGCTATTTTAACTCTATGCATTTTGAACTTAAAACACAGATCATGCTAGCGAGAAACAGAAAATGCTATCTCCTAAAAATTACTCTCCTGTCAAGTAACTTGTGCAAAGTCTAAACATCCGAAGTAGCAAAAATCCACTGCCTATTTTCCCAGTACTGGCATTTCTTTTTTAAGTTGTCAAGGCAAACAAAAAAAAATCCTGATCTTTTTGGAAGCAAAAAGGCTAAACCCCTATTTTTCCATAATTCTTTTAACTATAGCTTTTTACTTTTGTTTGTTTTAACCTTAATCATTCATTAAACTAATTAACTTTTTTACAATACTTGTTGTAACTTTTTTTTGACTCCTAAATGCTGTACAAGCAGGAAGGGGAAGGCCACTGTACAAAAACTGGTTAAGGACACCTGTAATAAACGATTAAGGGGAGAAGGGGTTTATTATTCTGACTGCAAAGAGATGGTAGATACCACCACACCCTTCTCGTGCTCTGACCAGCCGAGTTGTTACTGATAGCTGCAGCCCGAGCTTTCCCTCCCACCTCGTACCTCAATACCACCGACCCACCCGTTTGCTGCCCACCAGCAGAAGGCTTAAAATAAATAAAAATTAAGCATCAAGTGCCCTCAGCCGGGAGAGTCACTTTAAAGACATTATCTCTTATGAATTCTTGATAAATTCAGAGCGGTTGTAACAGCTTCTAGCTGCCCACAGCCAAAGGACGGCTTTGAGCGAGCCAGCGACATAAGAGAAGGAAGCGGCGATAGCTTTTCGCTGTCCCCTCAAAGCACCTCCCAGCAACCCCCAGGCTGCCTCTTCTCTACCCTGCGTTGCTTCCCTACCGCGCTAAGCGACCCCTTCCACGCCGCGTTGTTTCCCCGCCCTGCTAACCCCCCCTCTCTGCCCACACTCTCCGCGCCCTCAGCGCCGCGCCCCGCGCCATCCGCGCGCCCTCAGCCCGGCCCCGGCCCCGCCCCCCGCGCGGCGCACGCGCCGGTCTCGCCTCCTGCGGTTGGGCGAGCGAGCTGTCCGTCAAGCGGCGGGCGCGGCTGAGCGCCAATGAGGGGCGCCCCTGGGCGCGTGGGCGGGGCGCTGGTGGCAGCGCGGAGGCGGCGGGGCCGGTGCGGGCCCGGCGCGGTGAGGGACGGGCGGGCCCGGGGGGGCGGCGCGGGCGGTCGGTCATCACTGTCCTTCTACCTCTGGGGTTTTGGCTTCAGCGCTGCGGCGTGAGCCGCCGAGCTGGTCCCGGACTAGCGGGGAAGTGGACAGGCGTAGGGGAGCGCCTGTGCTGCGGGCGGTCGGCGGGCCTGGTCGTTGCATGTTGACACTGTTTGAAGAGAGGCCGCATTAAGAGACTTGTCTTGTGTGCTGAGCCGTTCCAGGCGAGTAGGGGTGAAGCATGTGTGTGTGTTTGCTTTAAGAGTAGAAATGAAGAGAAACTACCGTCGAGGCAAGGAGAGGCGTGGATGGAGCAGTCACAAGCGCGGCCACCACCCCCACGGGCACAGAAGACCCAGTCACAACACCCGCGCCGAAAGGCAAGTACAGGCAGCTTGTGCTTGGCATGGGCTAGGCCCTTGGGTCTTATGCCTGATTAAATGTGCAGAATAGTGACTTTCTAGAACTGACAGGGTTGCCACCTGAAGATCAAGTAGATAGTACTTCTAGTATATCTGTCATCCCTACTGGGAATGGAATTGCACTGGTTTCTGGTTTATTGCGTGTTCACAACTGTACACTGATTTTAAACTGAAATGTGGTTCCGTGAGCTAGTCCTTTCAGCTGTGCATTATCCATAAACCCTTCATCAATATGCAAAGACGGTTCAGGGACGAAAAATATGATTACTTCATTCTGCCTGCCTGTTTATTTTAAGCCTCTTTGTCTGTTGATGTAAAGTCTGTCATTAAAAGATCTTCCTGAATGTTTGAAAACATAGTAAGTAATGTGGTAATAAAACCATATCTAGCAGATCACGAAAATGAAACAAGGTCTCGGGAATAATCCCCTGCCTTGAAAACTGATCCTTTCAGAAAAGCACATTTTATATTTTAGAACTTATACTTGCCTATGTTTGAGCTCTTTTTTATGGTTGCTTTTTCATTTCCCAGGTCTTTCCTTAGTGTCTCTTGCAGGACTAAAAGAAGACAGTGCTTTGCTTTAATACACTAAACTTTTTTTTTTTTTAAACATATTTTTAGGAGAAGAGACACGTATGAGTTGCCACACTAGTTTCACTTGTGTAAGAAAGCTTAGAAATGCAAATGGGCACTATTTCAGTGAGCAGAATTAAAAGGGTTTTCTTACAGAGCTTTGAAGTTAAGTGCTCGGCTTCGATCTGGGGTGTTTTTCCCTTATATACCTGTTGTGTTGTTTAACTATTTTCAAAGTTGTATAATCGAACTGCAGTAGAGCTGGTATTAGAAACCGAGTTTCTTTGTCATTTTCTTTTCAATAAATTATGACTCTTGCAAAACATCTTCACCTACTGCTTTTAAGATGACATGTAATAAGACCTGTCCTAAAAACTGAGAATTGTACAGGTGATTTAGAAAACATCTCAGTGGAATTTTGCTCATCAGTAGTGAATGTGCTCATGTATATTAGTTCAAAAAGAGGAAAGCTGCAGTTACCCCCTGCAATGTTTGTTAGAAAAGCAGAGGCTTTCCGTGGAATTTTCATTAAACTTGTGTTTATTTTGCATGTTTCTGCAGTCATCAGTGAAATTCTTGTTATGAAGATAATGGCAATATATTTTTGACCTGACATCAGTGTTTTACCCACACTGTCTCTTGCTTTGTGCTGTGAAGACTTGCATGCTTTCAGGAGTGGGTTGTTTGTTTAATGTACAGTTGCCCAGTAAATCTTTTGGCTGAAAAGAGTTAAAGGCACTTGCAGAATCAACAGCCACGTCTAATGTATTAGCAAGCAATTTAAGGCTTTTAGGATGCTGGTATCCCTAACTTTCTTGAGAAATTTTTAAGCTGAATATTTTCACTGTTTGATTTTCACAGTTTAATGCATGGTGGGTGATATGCAGAGTGTGCTTATCAGAGCACTGCAAAATGGTACTTCGTTGATGTCAGTAACAATCTGCTTTCTAGATTCTTTGTGGGAAAGATGTGTGGGGCAATTGTGAGCCTATCCTGAAGGCAGTGCTGTTTTTTCAGTCTGGAACAGGAGGAAGCACAGACCCAAGTGGATGCAGGCCCCAGCAGCAGTGAAGATCCTTCTTCATCCAGTTCAGCGCAGAACTCTGTAGCACCAGGTAAGAGATTGTGTTTATAGGTCAAAAGTCAGTTCCTATATGCTGATTGTATGAAAAAAGTAGTAGTCGGAGCTGCATTAATAATCTGGTGTTATGGAAACAATACAAATGGTAAAGTTTGTTGAGAAAAGTAACATCAGGTGATACAAAAAGATGTAGTAAGTAAGGATCTAGAGAACAGAGCCAAATCACTTTCAGGCCCACAAATGCTTCTCATGTTTGAAAATTTGTGTGCTTAGAGCTGATATAAACTGAAAAAATACAATTCTGTTTCTCCCTCCAGAAATGCTGCTTTAGGAGGAAAATTAAGTACTAAGGAAGCAAATAAAAAGAGAGAGCATATAAAAAATTACAGCTTGTGTTCAGTTACTCAGTCTTTTGAAAGGCACAATAATCCACCACTTTGTGGTGTGCCTCTCTTGTGTGATGTGTCTCTCTTTGTGCCTTCAGTGTACTTTGTAGTCTGTAATAAATACACTCTGGCTAAATATTTTTTCATTAACAAGAATGACAAAGTAGCAGTGCTGTTGAGAAAGATGTCCTGTGTATGTTCTGGCTTCCTGACTCATTAACCAATGCTAGCAAAAACTAAGCCAGTGGGAACATACATTTCTGTACAACAGGAGAGTCCTGAAATAACACTAGAGATGGTTTTTGTATAACACCCTTTTGTGTTGTGAGCATGTTAGGAGATGTATCCTACATGACATTTATTCCTGTGTAATTAGATTCTGTATACTAAATGTAGTGTGCTTTTATAAACTTCACTGATTCATTGACTAACTTGTTAATTTTGCTGACCTGAATAAGTCTTGGTCACTTGTGGCTAAGCTGAAACCTAAAAGATGCAGACAAGGAGCTGAATGGTAAGCAGCTGCAAGAAGAGATTACTTAACATGAAATTTCTGCTAGTAGATAGAGTTTTAAATAAAAACTCTTGAAGTGAAATGTTAACATTTGCCTCTGAATGAATTTCTTTGTCTTGAGACAATCTGTCAAAATATTTTAAATCTGTCAAAGTATTTTACCTGTCTGCCTCTGCATTCACCCAGACAGTGAAGCACTAAAATTGAGAGTTTCTCATCCCAACTTACCTTTGGAAGGAGCCAAATGTAGTGTTGATTTAATCTAAATCTCTCCTTTGTGCTGAAGAAAAAGTGTCTTGTTCTGGGAAGTGAATCACTTTATTTGGGTTTATTTGATACCTCATTGTCTTTTTTTTTTTTTGCTGTCCTACCAAGTCTTTTAACTAAGAATGTCCCCTCGTGATATATTTATGAGGAAAGACCATTTTTGTTCTGCAACAAAACCATTCTTTTGTGGTTTTCTGGTGGGTGTGAATTTCCTCTTGGTCAGTGGTGACGTCCCTTCTGTACCTGTGTAACAGCATTTGAACACTATAAATAATCTTTTTTTTCTCCTGTAAGTGGCTCATCTGCTCCTAGTCTGTGTATCATGCTTAGGACCTGTTGGGAGCAAGAGCTTTGAGTCTCATAACTCTGCCATTCGTGTGAAGACATGGAATATCAAAGAGCAATAAACAAAGTTATCCATCTGATTTTGCCACTTTTTCTCCCCCATTCCCCCCCCACCCTGAAGAACTGCCAGGATTTTATTATGACCCAGAAAAGAACCGCTATTTTCGTCTCCTGCCTGGGCATAATAACCATAACCCACTGACCAAGGACAGCATTCAGCACAAGGCTATGGAGTGCAAAAGACTGAGACTCTTAGAAGAGGAAGAAAAACGAAAGGTATGTTTTGAAAAAGATTGCAATTAGGCTTTATTGTACTCTGGCCCAGGACAGATTATAAACTAAAATCTTCAAATCTGACAGTTTGATTTCTTTTTCTGCTAAGAATATATCGTCCTTGAAGCCTTTTGTTTGGCTGTTTCACATGGGAATGAAATCAAGTCATTACAAACAAAAAACCTATTAAGATGTGCTGAGAATTGCAGTTGTCCAACAATTACACTTGAGTCAGGATATTGGATGCCAGGTTTCAAATTCCTGCCTTGAATTGGCAAAGTGGGGTCTTGATTTTAAGTTTTTCACATTTTTAATAAATTCATTGATCATATTCCTGGACCTTGAAGAAACAATACTAATCACAGTTGGTGGAAACAGCTTTTTTTGAAGAACTTTTTTGGACAGCTAAAATCAAGGCAGGTGTTATGTTTATGTCTGGAAAACCCGTGTGCTTCTCTTCATGAAGTGTTACAGTGAAGTTAATGCAGATGCTGGGTATTTGTAATCTGGGTAAAATATCTAACAAGGATGCTTTTTCATTACCTGAAAAACATGTCTTATAACTTCACAAATAACAGCTCAGCTTAAATATGCTGTCATTTGGAAGATGTGAACAGTGTTGTTTTTGTTAAGCAATGAAGTTCTCCAACCAGCTGTTCAGCTCTTCAGTCTTTGCTGTAAAGAATTGACTCTCAAACGCTTGCTTCATCTGAGCATTATCAAAAAGATTTCTTACTCCATAATTCTGCAAAATACTTTATTCCTTGGTCTCCTCAGAAAGGGTTTGCATTAAATTCTAAAAAATTTTGAATCGTGGAATGGAGTCATAGAATGACTTGCATTGGAAAAGGACCTTAAAGATCATCTAGTTCCAGCCCCAGTACTGTGGGGGGAATGGGAAATAGAAATGGAATGGAAAAGCAGTTTAGTACAACAGTAAAACTGCATGTTTAATTGCAGTCTCGTTGTGATAGAAAATTTTGCTGTATAAGAAGAATTCAGGTGTTGTAGTAAAACCAGAAGGTGACTTTACACCTCCAGGTGGTACTGCTGATTATGTAGAGTGAAAACAATCGCTGTTAGGGTTTGGTATTTTTTCTCCAGCTTCTGTATTTATAGAAGCACTCCACATGTCAGTAGTATCTTCTTGTCTACTTACTGCAGTAGATCAGGATGGTGTTGGAATGAGTTTTATAGATTCTGAAAATTTTAATGTCTGTAGGCTAGAGGAAAAGGTACATAAACATCCCAAACATCAAAGACCCACAGCCGTGTTTGAATCTGAAGTAAATAACTTGAGTACAGTTCCATGTTACTCTCTTACAGAAAACAACAAGGGCTGGACTGAACTCATCCGTGCTGTTACAGAAAAGGCAGCTGGGTTTGCTCGGCCCCACAAGTTATTGCAGGTACAATGATTTGATTTGTCTTCTGTTTGCAGTTCCAAGTTCTGCTGTTAGTGCAGCTGTTTCTGTCAGGTTTTCTTGCATTTCTTACTGTTCCATTGGGATGAGGAGGAACATATAACTTAAAGTTAGAAAAAAGGTTATATTCTGTAATAATCGGATTACTAAAATGATGAGAATTCAAATGAAGAAGCTGTTTCCCAATTTTACTTCAAAAAAGTGCACTTTATTTATGTATACGGATATGCTGTTTTGCCACATTGTATTTTATGAGTACAGCACAGCTATTTTAGAATAAATGCCTTTCAGTGGCATTCCCTTGCTGCCCATTAGAACAGCTAAGGTAGCTCAGTTTCAGTAACAGTGCAGAAGGCAAGTTAAGTTAGTGACTTACTGTGCTGTTGTTTTGGCTACTAAAGATGTGCTGGGGTTCAAAACAGGGGGATGAAATTCCATGAATGTGGAAGGTGCACATGTTCATGGGTTATGTAAGTTAAATTTCAGCATGCTAGTTACTCAGGCATTTTCTCTTCAGTGATTGAGAAGCAGTTCTATATCCTGGCCAGAATTCTTTTAATATGCATTAAATTCAGGCTTACCTGAATTCTCCTCTCTTCAACCCCCTTACCCTCCTACCTGCTTTTACAGGCTAGTCCATGAACTGAAAGTGAACTGCATGCAGAGGAGGAAGATAGAAATTCACAGTCCGGACTCCTCAGTTGCTGGAACCAACAATTTTAAAATCATTGTGGTATGTTATAGGAAATGATAAGTCTTTAAGATAAAGAGATCCCATCTTCAGTGAAAATTCAGTCTCTTGTAGTCAAATCATATAGGTCAAATTTAGCTTTTAAAGATGTGTTATTCCTGCTCTGTCAGTTCTTAAAATCTGTGCTCAGTAACTTCAAACAGGTAGGGAGAGGCTGTTCCTCTCCTACAACAGAAAATTATAAAAAAGGTTGGATATGAAAGCGTGTTTTTGGGTTTTGGTTTTGTTTGGTTTTTTTTTTTAATCTGAGCACCACGTTCTTTTGGAAGTAAATAGGAGTTGAGTGGATCATTATTGTGGGGCTGGGAGGAGGAGTGGAGAAGATCAAGAGAAAGAAAAAAATGAACGAGAAGAGTTTTGGGAGTGGCAAAACCTGTGGTTCAGAGAATCTAAGTAAACGTCAGTAATCACTTTACATTTCATGATCTTTCATAGACTATATAGGAAGCTCTCCAGGAGCAGCTCCTGGCCTTGTAAACAGAGCACTGTATAGGTAGCTGAAGCCAGAAGGGACTCAGAAACAGTGTAAGTGTATAGAATTGTTAACGTTGGAAAGATCATTTATTGTTAGCCAAGGACTGAATCCTTTACTTATCCCTGTTTTTTCTGTGCATGCATTTAAAAGGAGTTGGCCACTGATTTTAGAGGTGAATGGAAAGCAGGTGGTGTTAAAGGGATCAGAATTAATGTGTTGTTTCATTTTAGACCTAATGCAACTCCCTCAAGCTGTTTTTCCTGTAAGTTTCCAGTAAGTGTGACCGGTAAGCTTTTATTTTACAGGCAGATGTTGCTTGTGAACGAATATTCACTGTGAACGATGTAGAGCATGGAGGATGTAAATATGGTATCATCAATCTCAGCGGTTTGGGGAAGGAGTCTCTCACTGTGGAGATGTATGACAACCTCTACTTCACAAACCGCAAAGTACTATTTTCTGTTCCTCCTTCCTTTGCTGGTTGCATTCTCAGAACACTGTTCTTGGGAGGCTCACGTGGAAATGCCATGAGGGTTGGGGAAGGGGCTAGGAGAAGAGAATGGAAGAATCTAGAAATGTGAAGCTTGGATAAACACAGAGCCACAATAAACCTGTCTCTGAAAGTGCTCAGTACCAGTGATAGTTGTCAGGAATGTTATACTACAATTGGAATGGAAGACTACATAGAAGTACCAGCTTCCAAGGATAGTGCTTACTTCAGACTTGGACTGTAACTGGCAAAACTAATGTTTTGCTACCAAAACTATCAAGATGTGCATGCTTCTTTCTTAAAAATATTTTTGGGAAACTGTGTTTGTCCTTAAACATGGGGCATATTTAAAACAGGTTTTCATGATCTCTTCATGCTAAGATTCTTTTAAGGATGGTCTCTTGAAAATAGGATGTGCTTGGTGCCTCAGTCTTTGTTTGGTCAGACTTCTCAATGCTGTTCTGTCATTCTGTCAAGATGAGTATGAAACTAAAATGCTCATGCCCTATTACTGAGTTATTTAGTGGGCTGAGGAGTTGTGCCCAGTGCCTATTTATGTCATCTTTGCATGGAAATAATCTTTCCTTAATTGAATAACAGATCACAAGAATAGTGTGTCTTCTTCTCTCTGAAGGTGAATTCTGTGTGCTGGGCATCACTGACTCATCCAGATTCTCATGTTTTATATCCTTTTAAAAAAGCAGAATTGTCATTCGTGTTTCACAAATCTACATCATGCTTCACAGAAAAACTAACTTCAAGGAATACCTCTCCTCTAGTTCTCCCAGGAAATAAGTTTTCTGGAAAACAGAGGAAGTAATAAAAATTGAAATATGTTGGAATTAGTGAGACAGATGTATGGTTCTGTTATGGATATATGTAGAATTGTTCCCATGTTAATGGTAAATGAAAGACCGTGTTTTCTGCCCTGAAGAATTCCAGCTTCACTAATAATGTATGTAAATGTTGTATCCAAAATGATCTGGTGTTTGGGAATTGGCTGAGGCAGAAGAACAAGAGCAGAGGGTTAAAGCAACATTCTTTTTCTGAAGTGAACCTCTTTGAAAGTGGGATGGTTCATCTGTGTTTAAAACCATCCCCATATTGGTTGGGATGAGAGGAGAATGGAAGCAATTCAGTAGCATCACCTGCAACTTTCAGAGCATGTTCTGCAGGTCTGACTCAGAAGAGGAGGAAAGTTGATGGTATAGCAGAGGAAGCAGTAATGAACAGTGCAGAGCCCAGAAGAATGGGGGGAAAAATTGAATTTTGACATAGGAGAAGGCAGACACCAGATGTGCTTATTAAAGTGCCAAAAGAAATGGAAAAATACGGAATGGGCCGTGTGAAAAGCCAGGCAATTCCAGACCGACCCATCAGGGGGCAGGAGCTCACCAGGCATGCGCACAGCTGGGGAGGAGTTTGGGATCGCTTGGTTTGGTGGGTTCCTGCTTTCCCCTAGTTGTGTTACAGATCTACCCCACTGAACTTGAAATGTAGCTTTCAAATTCTATACATACCTGCTATAGTCTTCATAAAATATTTAAATGTAATCTAAAGTGAGTCTTCCTTGCCTCACCAATGTGTGCTCCCCATTTTCCAATTTGTCTCCATGAAAAATAGATTTATGTTAATGCAGTGTCATCAGCATTAAAAAGTGAGAAGAATTATCTATGTAGGCCATGCTTATTTTTTTCTTTTTCCTATCACTAGTAAGATACAATAGTATCTTCTTATCTTTCTGGCAGTGAAAATGCACAAGCAAGAATTTGAGTTCTTTGTAGGTCATTCCTATGAAAGAAATGAAGAATCAGGACTTAGTTGTAAACTGTAAAGCACATCAAAGGTCTCAGGGAAAAGCGTTGTGAGCTGTGGCTGTGTCAGGGCATCTTGCTTTTCCCATTTATATATATTAGGCAGCCTGTTCTGTTCTAGGGAGAAATCAGTTTTCCTTAACTCACTTCAGCAAGCTGTGTCTCATGGGAATTGCAGAAACACCAGGCTGTGCCAGTCTGCTTCCAGCGTCATTGTTCAGCAGCACTAACCCAGGTAGGGTGTTTTTGTTGGTTTTTTGTCTCCAATTTTTGGTAACAATTATGGTAAAGAGCACAAAAGAAAGATTATTTTAGCATTTTTTTCAGTAGTTGGTGAGACTGTTGTATTCCTGTAAGACTAAAACAGCTTAAAGTGAAATGATGATGAAAGAACTTGAGACTTAATTAACAAACAGTATTCAAAGCCCTAGTTTATTTTTAGCTGCTGCAGTACTTGACTTTGGCAGGAGAACACCTCACTTGTAAAGTAAACACTTGAGATTTTTCATGAGTAGCTTGGCCTGTAATTAGTACTCAGAAGCTGCACACAAGAAGTACTCATATTTCCTTATAGACTGTCCAGAGTCACTGGAGAATCCCTTCTCATAGCAGCTACTGAGGTATGCTCAGGATTAATCAGAGGTGCAAAGCTGGTAAATATCTCAGCCCATAGCTCCTTGTACAAGCTGATGTTCAGTTGTACGTAACCCTGACTGACTGGGAGAATACTATGTCTTAAGTCTGGTTATAGATGATCTTTTTTGTTACATGTTTTTGGGGGCAGGACTTAATTGATTGGGCTTTCTTGATAGATGTTAGAACCATGCTTCTTCACAGAGTGCAGTCCTCTAATCTGGTTTCCATTCAGACATGATCAATTAAGTTTATACAGAGGAAATCTGTGAGAGATAAGAGTAATGGACTTATTTTAAATTTTTAGTGTCTTACTATTTATGCAGCCATTAAAGAAATATGCACAGAGTCAGCATGAACTTGAAGTCACTGAGGATGGATGGCTACTAGGCCAGCATACCCAGTTGCTCTGTAGAAGATTTTAAGCCCTTCACCATAATGAGATGCTGTGAGGTCCACCAAAGTCCTCCTGTGTGGTATATCCTACTGACTGTTTAGGTATTTCCAAGTTTGACTTACTTCACTCTCCTAAATACATGGTTTGTGGGAGCCTTGCTGAGTAAATGCTGGGAGAAAAGTAAAACTTACCCTGTCTAAACATATGTTATCCATCCATTCTTGTCCATGTCACCTCTGCTACCTGACATATGTATGTATGATGTCCTATGAAGGAAGTGAAAACTGAGGACGTAGTCTGCTAATTGGCATAGATTTTGTGCAGGAGCTACATGAGTAAGGGTCAAATATAGGGTATTGTTACTTAATTTTTTTTTTTTTTTTTAATAGGCAGGCCAAGAACTTACAGGTTAGGCTTTGGCTAATCTGTCGTTTATAAAGTAAATATTTTTTATTTCTAGCCCACTCATCTTTAAAAAATGGCTTACTTAGTGCTATAAGGCAAGTGTTACTTTCAGTGAGAGTTCAGTGCTCTTTCCTGCCATGGTCAGACCTATGATTACTGAATAAATTTCACAGTCTCTCAATATGATCTATTTACGGTGTCCCACTTACAGTCATGAACTTCCATTTCTGCTTCCTGTCTCTTGAGTACCAAAAGGACACTAATTGGGTAGCGCTTTCTCTGCTTCAGCTTGAAATGTTAAAAGAAGTGTGGCAGTCTAAGAACCTTTCTGAGTTACCACCCTGTCCTAACATTTTATGAAGACTTCATGTGTTTCTCCTGTCTTCTAGGAGACCGACCTGGAATGCTGTGCAGTTTCAAGATATCCACTGCCTGGTCCTGTGCTTGGTGCCTGAATCCCCAAGCAGACAACTGCTTTAGCACAGGTGATCTATCTGCAAGGCTAGCAACCCTGTCTGTCTCAGTGGGAAAGACTTTTGCATTCATCTCCCAGCTGCTACTCAAATTACAGCTAAACCAACATCATCTGTCTTCCTTAGGCCTGACACGACGAGTTCTTGTGACCAATGTAGTGACAGGGCATCGGCAGACATTTGGAACCAGTAGTGACGTACTGGCACAGCAGTTTGCCACGCAGGTAGGGAGAACCATAGACCGTATTTTCAGAGCACTGCCTCATTGGTGGGCTCTTTGTTCTGTTTGGGGCAGGGCTCCTCATGCTGTACATGAGGTTGTGACGACAGCTGCTGTTGGATGGCTGTTCCACAGCAGAGCTGATGTGTCTAATGCTTGCACACCAGTGAATAGCAAGAAAAAGATTAACTGATTTCAAACTGTGGCAACAGGGGCAAGTTTTGTTAATATTGCAGAGGTTAAAAGACAAAGAAGTACAAAGAGCACGGTAATAGCATGTAAAATTGTTTTGGTTTTGGCAAATAACCTCCTTTTAATAACACGTAGTGTATTGCCTCCTCCAAGATGGAGAAAATCCCTATAAAATACTAACGGATTTGTTCACAAAGAACTAGAATGGTGAAATAGGAATTCCAGTTTCTGTTTTGCCATTATGTTAGACTGAGCTCGTGCTTACCTAGCCAAACTTTCCCAGCTAAAGTAAATAGTTGAGGTTTGAATAAAACTCATGGGTTGGCTGAAAAATGTTGCAGTGTGAAATTAAAATTCTGCTTCTTAATGCATGTGTTAAAATAATTTGACAACTACACCACAGAGCTCAAAAGCATGATACAGACTCTGTCTGCGTAACTTGTAAGATCCTTGCAGATGTTATACAGTGCACTTCTCTCTCTGGGACTCTCCCAGACCCCAGTGCTGTACAATGGCTGCCGTTCGGGTGAGATTTTCGGCATTGATGTGCGCCAACGTAACCGAAAGGGGCAGAGCTGGAAAGCAACTCGTCTCTTCCATGCTTCAGCAGTTACATCTATTCACCTTATGGAGGCTGAACATTATCTTATGGCAGCAGATATGGCTGGAAAGGTATGGTTTTGTTGTGTTTAGGATATTCTGTTCTGTTCCTTTTAGTATCTGGGCATTTATGGGTACTTATCCCACTCCCAAGGGCAGATGCCTGCTCTTAGTATGTAGCATGGAACTGGGTGGTAGTTCCATTTATGGGTCTTCTTCCAGAGCCAGTTATTTATCACAGAATGGTTTGGGTTGGAAGGAAACTTAAAGATCATCTGGTTCCAGCCTCCTGCCATGGGCAAGGACACCTTCCACTAGACCAGCTTGCTCAAAGCTTCAGCCAACCTGGCCTTGAACACTTCCAGGGATGGGGCATCCACAGCTTCTCTGGGCAACCTGTTCTAGTCACTCACCACCTTCACATTAAACAGCTTCCTAATATTTAATCTGAACTTACCCTTCTCAGTTTAAAGCCATTCCCCCTTGTCCTATCACTACGTACCCTTATAAATTGACCCTCTACAGCTCTCTTGCAGCCTCCTTAAGGTACTGGAAGGCTGCTTCTGGAGGCTGAATTCTCTCAACCTGCCTCCATAGGAGAGGTCCTCGAACCCTCTGATCATCTTCATGGCCCTCCTCTGGATGTGCTCCAACACATCCAACATTTAAGTGTTCTCTGCTTTAATACAGCCTCTCTCAAACAATTCCTTCAATTTGCAGATAAAACTGTGGGACCTGAGAACAGCAAAGTGTGTGAAACAGTACAAAGGTCACCACAATGAATATGCTCTTCTCCCTTTGCATGTAAATGAGGAAGAAGGACTTCTTATAGCAGGTGGGTTGACTTCCTCCACGCCACTTGTAGAGTGTATGGTAGTGATTTTCTTATGCCTGAGGCGTGTTTCTTAGGTACAGTTGTTAGAAGCTGTAAAACTGTTAATTCTTTAAAATTCAGAAGAAATTTAGCCTTAGACATACTGTAATATACTATGAAAATTAAGAAATTACGTTATGGATGCACAGCTACTGTAATCACTTCTGTGAGGTGCTTAACAGCTTTATCTGCTGTGTCCTGCAAAAGTCCCATTATCCTTTCCACAATATGTCTCAAGAGTAGAGCAGAAACCACTTGATTTTGAAATTCAGGGAAACAACATGTAAATGAGATTAGGTAATAACTTTATATGGAAACTGTGTATATGTTTAGTTGGTGCTTAAGTGGATAATGTGGTAATGGACTGAAGCGTTAGCATGTGGGCCTGACTCATTGTAAACTGTCTATACCCCTCAGGTTCATTTTGAATACTCCCGGGAACACTCAGATTTTTGTATTATTGTTATATTTGGGGTGGAGGGAGGAAAAGTACCAATAAATGAAGCAAAATCCTTGTAGTGTAGCCAAGCTTCATAAAGTCACTGTAAAGACAGTGACCTCCTTTCTTTGGATTTGTCAGCAAGTGGCAGAATAGTAAGAAGAATTTTTAATTTGACTGAATTTTTCTCCCCTTTTTTTAGCTTAGTAGCTTGATAAAGAGAAAAGCATTCTAAGTGCTGATTTATCGTACCTTTAATTACGTAATAGGAAATGCACATTTTTCCCACTTCTGTAGTATTCAGTGTAAGATTTTTGTTTTGTAAAGTATGGATAAGCATTTTGCCTCTTATGGGTGTAGAAATAGTCAGGGTGTTTTCCCATAGACCTTCTGCTTCTGTGGTGATAATCTTGCAGAACTATGTGAAGTCCTTTCTGTGTAATGTTGAATTTTGCTCTCCTTTTGTCCCAGTTGGTCAGGATTGCTACACCAGAATCTGGAGTCTCCAAGATGCTCATCTGCTTAGAACCATCCCTTCTCCCCACCCATCATCCAAAGATGCCATTCCTAGTGTGGTGTTTTCTTCAAGACTTGGGGGTAGCCGAGGAGTTCCTGGCTTACTCATGGCTGTCAAACAGGATCTCTACCACTTCTCCTATAACTGACATTATATTCTCCTCAGACCTGGTCTCCAAAGCTGCCAATCTGTATGTGACTTCAGAATCTTTACACCAGTCACCAAGCTGTTGAGTCATTATATGCTGCTGTTGCATCTGCTTTGCCCATCTAATTGTGAAGCTCCTTTAGCAGTTCAGCAAATCTTGCTGTATACATCTCAGACCTCTTGTAAATAAAAGCTGAACACTAATTAACTGTGGGCAAGATTCAGCCTCTCTGAAATCTAGCTGTAAGCCTGCCAAACTGGTAACTTAAAGAGCCTCTGTCGTGCTAGCTGAATTTGCTTTCAAAAGGCTACTCTAACTTAATCCTGGTTTGGTCACGTAACCTTTAGCTGTGATCACATCTGCCTCAAGAAGTAGGCTGGCCCAGCAGAGTGAAGCAGCTGGTGTTGAGAAGCTGAACACTAAGTGTTCCAGGGCTTTGTTTGGAGTAGCTTTCGTTGGGGTTCCTGCTTCAACTACCACTTGGTGGTGCAGCCAATTCATCCCTTTGCATCCATGCTAGTGGCCTGAGCTCACTGAACACACTTGATGAGGGTGTCTCTGGCTTCCAAAAGGAAGCCTCAGAAGTGCCCTGCAGTGCAAGGCACTCTGCAGGGAGATACTCTGCACAAGCCCCATGAAAACCTGAGCATAGCCTGTAAGCTTTTGTTTCTTTCCAAAGCATTCCTCTCCCCTTCCATTTTTCAAGTGACTTTGGATAAGAGGGAATTATTCAAATACAGGTACCTGGAAGGGTAGGCCCTAGTCAAAACCCTCTCTGACCTGCAGGACTCCACACTCATTTCTTCTGTTGTCTCACAAGCTTCAGGCCTATGCAATGTGCTGTTCCAAGAGACCGTGTTCTCAGGAGGTCTTCTTGCTCACCAACACTCCAGTGTTATATGTGGTGTGACTGCCTAACCTCTTCGTATTTCACTTACCCATTAATCTATAGAGAAGACAATAGGGCAGGAAAACTCTCCTCTAGGGAGCAATGTCATAACTTTACAGTGTGAATATATTCTGCAAGAAACAGCTGCTGCAAGGGTAATCAAGATGAATCCCAGCAAATAAAATAGTTTCTTCCCTCTCTGAGTATACATTCAAAACCCCCAAATCTTTCTTCTATCCCATTAACAGCCAACTTCTGTTTCCCCATGGGCAGACTGAGCTGTTAATTCCTTACAACTGTGGCTCCCCTGATACCTCCGGCTTGTGTTCCTCTGCAGAGCCTTCTTTCTCACACAAAACAGAGTGGGTGCTGCTCACAGCATACTCTGTGCTGCCCCTTCTTTCCACAGACAGTGTTTATGAGGCCAGGGGGTCTCCTGCTCTCCTGAATGTAAGTCTTGCAGGCTGTTCCCATTCCCTCTACTACCCTTTGATAACCAAGGGACCTAATCCCTGGTTGCTTTGCTTTTCAGTTTGAGAAAATACTCTGCAATTTGTCTTGATTGGTTATGTTAATTTTCAGCATTTTCTGTTGCATGCAAAATGATAAATGCACACAGCACAACTTTCACAAGCATTTGCACTGCCTTAATTAAAAATGCATGCTTGCAACTAAGCATCTGTTCAGAAAACAGAAGTATAGTTTACCACATCCCACTGCAAAGTCCTAATATTACATCTGATAATCAACTCAGTTGTAACATACTTTATATTGATCTTCTTGTTAGTAAACATGCGTGGTTCAAACATTTTCAGGCAGTAACCTACAAAGATCATTAACTCCCTTAAAGCAGAATTAATTCCAAATTTTAAATTAGAATTAAGACTCTTTTCAGTGCTCTTAACTCCAGTAATACCCGTTCTGCAAGAACAAGACCATGCAACAATTATGTCCAGTTACCGTGGGAAACACAAACTAAGAATTGTGGCAGAAAGGCATCTTACATAATTGAACATAATTTCTTCTCTTTGTTCCTTTTAGGCAAAACTCATAAAAAAAAAAAGAAAATAATTTCCTTTCTGTTGTTTCCAGGAACCAAATACACGTCCTGCAAACCCATTCACCCAACTAGTGCTTTTGCAGCCAACACTTCTAATTAAGCCTGCAAAAGCACTAAAAAAGGAGAGGGGAAGCAGGGCAAGAAGAGAGGCAATTTTGCTTCAGTGACAAACAGCAAGCAGTTTATAGGCAGCAGCTAAAATATATTAAATCATCTCTTTCATTATGCAGCAACAGCAGGACCCTAAGGCAGTTAAAAAGGACCTGCTACACTCTTCCTGTCTGCTACAGTATAAAAACACGGTATTTCTTTGCCTCAGCTTCTCAGCAAGGACTGACCTAGTGGGAAACTTGAGGAAGGCCCGCCCTGTGCTCCAAGACAGGTTGCAGCATCCCTGGTCCAGCAGACACCATTTCCTTGGTCCCTTTGGTTCCCTGGAGCATGGCACAGCACAGCCCACCCAGCTTTCCTCACTGGCCAAACTGCCAGTGCCTCCCATCAACACCACTCTCTCAGAAGAGTCTGAGAGTCTCAGTCTCACCCTTGCTCTGTTCCATGTCCCCTGCTGCTATCAATCATCTCTCAACCCTGATTAATAAAGCCCTTTACACATAAACTCCTTTAGGTCACATAAGGTTCTTAGACATAACAGGTAGAAAAAGTTCAATTTTAACTTGAAATTTCTAAAGCAGGGGGGAGGTTTGCTTCTGGGTCTTCTGTGGTGGTGTTGGTCATGTCTTTCTGTTGGTTCCAATTTACTGGAGTACATGGATTCATGTTCTATTCTCCTCTATTATCCTGATGAATACTGAAACTAGAGGTTAAAAAAAATCAATTTACTAGTAACAAATTCACGCTGGCATTTTTGAGTTTAAGAGGGACCTACTCTAACAGGACTAGAAAATGAAGCATTTGTTGTGAGAAAGGGAGAATTCAAACCCAACTATGCACATAGTCTCAAGGTATCCCCTTACAGAAGCTGCTTTCAGAAAAATTATAATTTGGCAGTGGAGAATTCAGCTTTGGTCCCCAAACCTTCAGTCACTAGTGGCTGCTTGCATACACTATATATACTGCATATACTGTGAGCTGAATCCAGCAGTCAACACCAACCCAAAGTACTTTCTAGACAGGGATTCTGGGGTAAGGGCCTGGGGGTTGAGAGATGCTTGACCCAACTGTTTAAAGCACTTTACAAATCAGTTTAATGTTTCAAAAATGGAAGCCAAGGCACAAAATTGATAAACCTTTTCAGGTAATGTCTGAAAATATAATCAAGATCACCTGCCTTTTCTTGTTGAAACAACTTCTTTCCTATCTGCAGTTCTGTTGATATCATGGTAGCTGTGAAGCACTCCAGTGCCTTCCTGAGAAGTCATCATCTGCACATCACCATCATACATACTCTACTGCTTCTCTCCAGTGCTGCTGAAAAATTGCCTTTTAAGCAGAAACAGAAAGATTTAACCAGCTTTTCAAAACGTTAGAAATTGGTGTGTTTCAGAGTCTCCAGGCATTCTTGAAATTAGAATTTCTGTAATGCCACAATTAAAACATCTCCTACATAAGGACTTTCACGTATATATATATAAAAATCACTGGTATAATTTTTTTTGCTTGAGTTATATCCAACAAAAAGAAAATTAAAAAGCTGAATGCATTTTAATCTTGGCTTGAGATAACTAACTAGCTACCATTCTACTTTAGCTTTGTTTTTGTCACATTATACTGTTGATTTTGAAAGCCCTCACAGCAAATTTTTATTTATTTTGGCATTGACATGATGTCATTGTTGATGTACCTGCACTACAAACAAATGCATTTTATGACATAATATATGTGCCATGACTGACAGAATATATGTCAACATTGCTTTGCCATGAAAGAGTGCCCAGCTAAAGTAGGGGATGGGGATGAGACCTGGATGACAAAAAGTAGACAGTCGTCCAAATCACTCGTCCAAATCACTCTCTGTTCTCAAATTACTGGCAAGCAAAGACATATTTGTTGGTGCCAAATTATTTTACAGCCATCAGCAATAATTAAATGCAAGGACAATGCCACAATATGTGGCATTACAGTGACTGACAATGTCAGTTGACAAATGAAACATGAAAATGATGAGAGGCTGCCAAAATTGAATTATATTAGTATTTAAACATATTTGGGCTGCTTATGCTGAAAGCAAAAATATGGAGAACAAAGTCTGTATAACCAGGTGGGAAAGCCCAGGCTCCCAAAGCAACAGCAGCATTTGTGAAGAATGTCTCAGCACAGTCACAGCACACACCTGGCATAAATGCAAGGCAGATCTAACTTAATGATGGTGTTTATTTCCACAAAAGAGCTCTTGTTGACATCAAAAGCTAGGAAGGGTTGTCTTGTTTTCCAGAACACAACTGAAGGTCCAATTCCCAAGGGACACAGACAGGAACATACATACCTTAGCCAACATCAGCCTGTGCAACTTCTCCTGCAAGGCACTGGGCAGGAGAATGCATGAACAGGAAAACCAGTGCAGGGGGTGGAAGTGGGGGAGGGCAGGGAATGAAGGACAAAGCAGATTTTCTTGTGCAAGTAACTCCACCTTAGAGCCTGCTCCTACCCTGACAATAGCTACATGTTGAGACCAGGCTGTTCCACCATCTGTCCCCTGGCTGCAAGTCTCAGGTATGCATTTCAGCCAAGAATGGCCTACAGGGTTTGGACAGGGAGTCTAAGTAAAAGTGTTCACATCTATATGAAACCTCATACATATCTGCTTCACAGAATGACACGGAAACCCACATCATCCTGTGAGGATGAATCTTTATGCTGAATTAGCATATGTATCCACAGTGGAAATAAATCCATCAAAATAGAGCAATCAACAAGTCTAGGCTTGTTTTGTGGTGCTTTGGGTAAGGAATTAAGTTTTTCACAGGGGCACACATCTTTGCACAATGGTTAGTTCATATGATTCTTATTTTACTCAATGTTTTCCATAGCATTTCCTAATGAGAAGAGGTGCAGATGCTGCTCGATCTCTCAATAATCAATCTGACATAATTTTTCTGGGAAGAGATTTACATCAAACAGTCAACTACAATTTAACTCAGAACATTCTTTTATCATGTCACATCTCAGACCAATTGAATTCATTACCCTACCAAGTAAGTGTGGCAATTTTAACTGCTAAAACATTAACATTACAGTGAACTTCAGTTGACCTAAGGGACACATTATCATCTTGACCAACTGCAACTTTATGGTAATTTCTCTTCAGTGTAACACACATAGTGATGACCTTCTAGAAATTTTCTGAAAAACAGTCTCCTTCTATCTTTGCCCTTGTCAGTACAGAAGACTTTTTCACACAGGAGTTGCATTAGTGTTGGACCTGTCTCATACTGCTATTATGAAACTCAGAGTTTGTGCTTCTGCATAGCTCCAGCAATCTTGCTGTTAACTTTTGACAGGTTTTCCAAAAACTCACTCTTCTTAGGCACTACCCACAGCACAAAGCATCTGTCCTAATAGTTCAGGAATAGAACTCTCACAGGTTTCTACTGACAGTCCCACCCCAAGCACAACATGCTCCCATGTTGCTTTTGGGGTTTTTTTTCCCCAGGATTTCCATTTCCTTAATTTAAGTTTTCTGTAGAGCTTTCTGTCCACAGACATCTCTTAGGGCTCTTTGGTTTATTGAATTCTTATGTGTTAACACTGAATAGCATTGGGCTCTGCTAACATCTATCCCCTTTAAATAACTAAGCCATTTAATAACCATAATCTATACTGTGTATTCACAGCACCAAGTAGTATCAGAAAAAAACAAAAGCTATTCCATATAGGAAACAGCAGGGAACTTAAGCCTTAGATCCCTTTTTTTTTCATTTTGGAAATCAAAGATCCCAAATATACCTCTCAGCATTCTCCAGAAAGGGTAACACCAAGTCTGCTGCAGTTTAAGCACCACATAAGACTGCTTCGTAGAGAAACATCACAGAAGATTCAGCTCCAGGACAATCAATCAAGAATGGACTCTGATACTGACAGGTTGCTAAGTTACTAAGACCACATATATATTAAAAGTGTTTAGGACAACATTTTCCTTTTGATTGAGTAGTAGCTCTTGCTTTGACAAGAAAAAAAAAATCAGACAAGTTGTTGAAACAGATGCCAAAGATTTTATACAAGGAATGTAATGGCTGCTTTCTCTTTGTGCATTAACATGGTAGTAAAGCTACATGCATAAACAGCACACAGGGCACAGCCTACAAACCAAGAACACATTGCTCACCCATTAAAAAAATAAAGAATACTTTGAAGCACAGAATTATGCTAGACGTACAGAATGTCTTTTAAGAGAGGATTTCTACCTACTCATGCCCTTACTTGGACAACTGTCAGTTTATGGCAGACTTTTGCTTACAAAAACATAAGACAGTCCGCAGTAAACTTGGCCAGTACCGAAGGTGTCCTGGAACATCTTCTAAGTCTACTTCCTTGTGTAGGCTGCATGTAGTTGTGAAGGGACAATCACTTTGTGAGCATGTACTTTCAGAGACAAAGTGAGAACTGCTTGTTACAAGGAAAGTCAGTACGCTTGTTCAGAAGATAAAGTTCTTTATAGCAGTTAATTTAATAATACAGTCTTAAAACAGGGTGTTGGGCACTCATCTACACAAGAGCACATTTAATAAGCTGGGAAAAAATACCATAGTTCCAGGACACTGCATTAAACGCCAGCCACTCCAAGAGGAGGCAACTCTCATGTGGTGAAAGAATTCTTGTCTGTGTAAGCCAAGAAGGGGGAATTTTAGGCAGTTTAATCCACAATGGTCTCTTACTTCTTTTAAGTGGAACCACAAATCCACAGTACATGACAATATAAGTTAGGTTAAGTGGTGCTTTTCATAATAAAATCAGTGAGTTCATTGCAGTCCTTTCATAAAAGGATGAAGTCCAGTGAGTGCCAGTTGCTAGGAGCAAAGAAGAAAGGTTCCCATTTTCCAGGTTGATTTGTAAGTTCATATTATTAGAAGAAAGTAAGTCAAATCTTTGCAGTTTCTATGCAACCATATCTGAGAACACAGAGGCTTCAGAGACTACAGGATCATTTAAAAAGTGGGGGAAAAGGAAAGTCATCACAACCCAAACAACTCAAACTTCGTATCTCAGAATTGCCTACAAAACTTGTTCTCTTGTTCTGCTCTGGACAAAACTTTTAACTGCAATGATCTTGCAGAGAAACTTGAAGAAAACCTGAGTACATGAAAACATTGTCAGGGAGAGCAAGACCCTGCTACCTTTTGATCTGGTATTGAAGTTGAAATGGCAAAATCAGAATGCTTTGCCTCGTGCCATAGGATTTGCTTTACCTTTCAGAGCTCTACCGGTCTCTGCCAGGGAGTCTGTGTTAACTTGATACCTCTTGCACTGCAAGACCATTGCTCATATCACAGTTCAAACAAACTTGCTAATTAATCTGGGTTTAATCTTCCATGGCCAGAAGGGCAGCACCTCCAGATGTAGAGTTGGTTGAATTACCAGGTGTAATTCATATATCAACATTGGAGATTCCTGGCAGCACAGAGTCCAAACCTTCCTCACAGGACATCACGATCAGCAAGACATTCCAAAAGAAGAATTAGAAGGCCATAATTCTGATCCAATACAGTAAGGAACAACACCATCCATCATTTGAACTAGGAATACTCAAAGCTTCATTATTCAACCATATTCTTAATATACTAAATTATACATAGTTGATATATACATATAGATTTTTTTTTTGTACTGGAATAAAATACAGTGGATTTTGGTTTGCTCATTTACAAGGGAGCTACCTCCCTTTCCCAGTTAATTAGAAATTAAAACCTAGAGGCTGAATGTAAGCTCGTTCCCAGCGTTCCAAGATGGATATAACATGAGAGGAGGCCAGAAACTGGAAACATGCACTCTGGCTGCAACAGGTTAGAAGGTGAAAGGGAGACCAGATATTTTCATTTGTAACCCTGAGAACATAAGGAATTGCAAAGATCTGGAGAGCAGCCTGGGGTTAAAGGTCACCAGGCTTTTTATTGCAGTTAAAGCAAACTCGGACTGGGTGATCCCATCCGCGAGAGGGAACCGCTCTGCGGTCGTGTGAGCACTCGTCACAGAATCCCTGGCCACAGGCCCGACAGTGGTGTTTGGAGAGTTTGATACTGAATTCCTTCCGGCAATTGTGGCAGTGCAGGATTTCATGATCTGGTACCCAGTATGCAGGTCGAGCAGCATCTTTTACCAGACCTAAGGAGGAAGTGAGGTGGGGGGATGAGAAAGAGGGAGAACAAAATAATCCATGAACATGAGCATGTCAAGAATGTACTCCAGTGGAGGCACTCACACACTGCAAGTCATACTGCTGCCGTTAAGGGGGAGGTGACCTACTGACAGAATCCAGTGCAATGAGTAGCCATTTAAGGCATTCTACCATTCTCCCACATTCTGCCTCTTTTCAAAGGTAATCTGTGTCTCTTTTAATAGTGGCATCTTGCCTTACTCAGACTCTTCCAGAGGTTAAGACACTTGCTTTTCCTTACCTTCAGTTTCAGCTGTGGCCAAAAAAACCACCAAGTCACCAAACCAAGTGTTCAGAAATGCATGTACTGTCTGAACTGAGAAAGGGATTTATTCTGCCTTTCATTGAGTTGGAGAGCAAACACCCACAAAGGTGATGGCCAGACATGCTGTAGGCAAAGCAGCTGAACGACGATGTGTGCAATGAGTAGGAAGTCGCATCCAACAACAGAAGATTCAAATGTGAAATGTTTGCTGACATACCTAAACTGCCACCCAGCACGTGAAAGAGCAGCAGAGGTTCCCTGTACTAAGCTCACCATTAAAGATCACACTACTCATTACTTCCCCATCATTACCAACCTGGACAGCTTCAAATTCTCAGCCCTCCCCTCTGAAGTACCAAATGCCAGCAGTATCCATGAACACACTTAAAAGGCAATCAGCATCTCTGGAAGAAAACCAAACCTGATAAAATGCTTTCTAATTGGCCAATCTTTATGGAACTCCAAATGGCAGGTCACTGCAGTGAACGCATCAGGGGAGCATGAATTACTCACAGCTTGGTGCACAGTTTTGCAAAATAGGGTGAAAAGAGAAAGTGTGATCTGCAGAAACAACACGCTGAAAACCAAGAGGAAACATCACACAGAATAGGTTCAGAGGGCTGTAGAACTCTCAGCCAACAGTGGTATCATAGCAGAGGTGCCACCCTGTCACACAAACTCCTGAAGTTTAATAACAAGTTTTGCTCTTTGAAAACAAAGATGCGTTTAGACAAAAAATCCATCAGAACAGATCAGAACTCACCTAAGGGAATGTCCATGGCTGTCACCACTGCTCCAAGTGTGTTTTGCACAGCTTCCCCCACCTTCCTGGCAATAAGTGTCCCCCCTTCCTCATCTGAAGGCAGCTCAGCCACATCTGCATGACACAAGAGTGAAGGGCTCAACACCTAAGTCCACCACCATTTCTGCCAAGTTTCAGTAATTTACATTAACAAAACCAGCAGCAAACCAGCAGCAAAACGCAGGTTGGAATCTCTCCTCAGCCTTTATGTCCCCCATCCACAATCTTGGATTGCAGAGTGTTCATTTAGCAGTAATGGACAAAATAAATAGTCTGCTGTAACATAAGCACCCCTGCTCCAATGTTAGCACCAGACCATCAACAGTTGCTAGGAAAACAAAGTAAAGATACAATTAGAAAATAATTTTGTCAGCAGGTCAGGTATCTGGTAGGGCCATCTTTCCTCCAAAAGGCATTGAGCTCTTCAGCTTCCTTACCAAAAATTGTACAGAAACCCAGCGTGAACAACACTGTTTACACCCATTGGGAAAATGGCTGTGATCCAGAAATCAGGAACAAAGACTTCAGGCTACTACCCAGGGATAGTTCTGTCACAATCAGCTCAAGATTACCTAACTGGATGCCCCTGTTGTCATAGCAGTTGTCACACACACGCACTGGTGCTGGTCCCCAGCCTCGCTCAGGCACTGGACGGGTCTTGGAAGAACAGCCATCACAGAAGCCCTCCCCACAGGCCCGGCAGTGATGCTTTGTGTCGTTATCTTTGAAAGGCGTGTTGCACTTCTTGCAACTCTAATCAGAACAACACAGAAAGAAGAACTGTTAAGTCTGATCTTCGTTAAGTGAAAAATAGAGAGCAGAAGCCCAGTATGACAAGTCTCAGACTGAAATTGTGAAAAATACAGTTACACACAAGACTTGGGTGCTATCAGCCCCATAACTTTACCCCAGGGAAGTGATTCAGAATGGTAGCTGTACAGTGGTTAAGCCAATATATTGCTATGATCCCTTCGTTCACAATCACAAACAAACATAGCCACATCACGTAGGGCTGAATAATGGATATTTGGCCTTTGTGTGGAGTAAGATTTCAGAAGGCAGTTTTCACTGAAGAAGAATCTGTTTCCGGCAAGACACAGGGAATCCTTTCCTAGCTGAACTGTTTGGGCCAGCTTTTTGCATCTGGTATGAAACCAGAGTTTAATCTCTGCACCTATAAAAATAGTACTATCAGCTGCAGTAGCCAGATTTTAAGATGTTGGTTCTTTGCTTTGAAAACAAGTTCGTGCAAGCCAGGATTTTCTGTGATATTGCAGGGAGAGTAGCTCACAAAGAGCAGGCAGAAACAGTCTCTTTTTCAGGGCTGGGCCAAGTCTTTGTTCATACTTTCTCTGGCTAAGTCAAGAATGGGACGAGGAGAAAGCACTTCAGTTTTCTCAAAGTTGTAGGACCAGGGATTGCTGCAGTAAAACAAGAAACATTTGGAATCTGCAAAGTACTGTATTACTTAAAGAGTAAGGAAAAAGGGTTTTAGCTATGCAAAGCCTTTCTCTACAGCAGCTGCTATTTACCAGAATCTGAGAGTTGGGTCTCCAGTAAGCTGGGGCAATCTGGTCTGTCAACCAGGAGGTCACGGCTTTTGTGGGTCCCAGGCTAAGTTCAGATACTGATTGAGCCATGAAATTCATGCCATCCAACAAACGCTGGGCTGCATTATTGTTGTCTTTCAGAAATCCATCAGTCTGGAATGAAACAGATATTAATTTGAGAATAGAAAGAGGGAAACCACTTTTTTTTTTTTTAAGAAGCAGATGGCTCTGCAACCCATTGCTCCTGTTAAACTGGAGGGCAAGCAGGAGAAAAAGATTCACCAGCCCTGCTTTGAAAGACAGGAGTACGTTGGCAACTTAATTTCAAGATAGCCAAAAGATGTCTGAAGGCCCTTGCAAAGGCTCTTTCGAACAGCAGGGGCCAGCTTAATGAAAGGCAATCTGTTTTCTCCATCAACGTCCAGAAGAACCAAATTAGCATGTGCATGGCTGCACACATTACAACCAGACTTACCCCTGGCCAGACATGCTCAATTTCTGTCCTCACTACAGTGTTCACAGGATCCTGGTTGCCAAACCAGTACTGCCGGCTGCGATACACCACCCCGCAGTTGGGGCACTCGATCACGTACCTGCACAAGAGGAGGACAGGTTACCTCTCTGGCAAGTCCCATGCACCGGGCAGCGCAGAGACCAGAGAGAGCAGAGACACCTCAGCTGCAGTACTCACCCTGACCAGGCATACTTGGCAAGGCCCAGCCAAGGCGAATCCGTGGAAGCAGAGGTTTTTGGCACCACGCTGACCTCCATCCCTCGTTCATAACAGGCCTACAACATAAAGACTCAATTAAAACTACATTCTTGGGAATCCAAATCTACATCTGGCTGCTGTTTGGCCCTGTAAAGCATATAATTAGCATACAGAGGTCCACGGCAAAGGAGCACTCATCAGAACGCATTTAAAAACAAAGCAAAACCAAACCCACTATCAATAATGACATCAGGGAAGTATTTCTACATCAATAAAGACCATGATGGTAGCCAAAAATTTTCCTGTCTCCTGCACACATCCTTCAGAAACATTAGCTAATACTAAGCACCGGGCATAAGCAAATAAGAAGAGTGACCATGTCAAATATGTAAAAGGTCAACATTACCCAGGTTAAGAGCAGCCAGCTTCACAATTTAGCTAGAAAATGACACACAGCACACAGAGTTGATGAACTCTCCAAGCAAACATACAAGTCAAATAAGGATCAATTTTTCTTGTCAAGGCTATGAGCACCTCTGACATTTAAAAAAAAAAAAAGGAAGAAAACAGGCACATGCCTGTCATTTACTGGGTCATCTTTTCCTTTTTCATTCTTCAGACCTTGTCCTTGTATCGCTACTCACCTTGCAAGTGTAGACTCTGTTATCATACTGGTGAGAGTATCTGCATCGACTTTTGGATTCATGAGGGACTCCTTCCTTTGCATGGTTCATGCTCTTCTTACAGCCACACCTGAGTATGCAAGAGCAAATCATGAGTTGTTCCTGTTAGACATAGGACAGATGCCACCAAGATTTCATTTTTACTGTTATCTTGCATTTTTATAGATGTTGTGCCCTCAAACCATCTTCACAACTGTACATACAGCAATGACAATTTATTACTGAAAGGCAGGCTCTTCAGCAGGAGCTGTAGCAACTGTTTCAGGTACAAAGCAGCACCACACAACAGTTCACTGCAGAAAATGCTTGGCATCAGAAAAGAAGCATAACCAGCCACAACATCGTGCTGCTATACAGCTCCCAGAGTCAGAGCACCGACTGCCATCTACTGCCCTTCCAGGCTCAATTCTTTGGGCTCTTTCCAGAGAGCTACAAGCCAAGATCTAACCAAATATGGAGCTTCACTTAGACCTAGTCATTGAATATAGCCCCACTCCATGATGTACGCTTTAGGATTGTTTATACTGTTTAGGCAACAAAAATGTCAGGAAAAAACATCATAAGAAATTTCAGGGGATTTATTTAAGCACTTCTTCCTTCCTGCCCTGCTTGCACTTAGGAAAATATATGGGCAGCACAGGTTTGTAGCCATGCACAGAATGGGCAAATACCATGCATCCAGCTGAGATGTGGCTATAGTGGTTGTCCGATTCACATCAGAGTTGAATTTCAAGCTAATTCTGCCTGGAAGTACTAGCTGAGAATAGCTCATGTCAGGTGTCAAGATGTCACAGAAACTTTACATTCTGTGGCTGCAGGCTGGGGCAGCACTATCCCCTAAAAGGATGGAGAAGCATTTCTCATCTACTTACCCACAGCTGAGGCACACAGAGGAGCATGTGAAATATTCATCTGGAAAGAAGGAGCTGTGAGCCATCTGGTCATCAGGGATCTCCCCACTAAACCGGTCACTTAGAGCCTGCCAAACAAAAAAGAATGAACTGGAAAGGGATTAAGGGCAATGAAGACATTTTGCAAGAAAAAGCATGGATTCCTCTACTGGAGGGAGAGGCAGAGAGAGTACACAGCTAACAAGTAGTGTCTTACTAGCCTGGAAACCAAAACAAGGATTGGAAATCAACCAAGAAGGCAATCTTGCACTTGTGTGGAAGTGACCTGAATACTTTTAAGATACTCTTTTTCTCTGCTTTCCTGTCCTCCTGTCCCTACTTTGAATTTTGTAGTAGAAATGGGTGGTAGAAGATTGCATCCATCTCTGTGCATCCAATCCATGCTCAAAATAGCAAGGTTCTTGCTAAAAGGGCTTTGCATTCTGGAAACCTCTGAAAAGAAACTCAGAGGATCATTTCTCATAACTCATGAGAACACATTTTTTGCCTCTTGGCTCAGAAAGTGCTGCCCTGAGCTTTCCTCTGGCCACTTGAACAACTGCTCTTCTCTGGTGAAGTGGAAAAACTGAGACAAAAGGATTTGTACCCTTTCCTAGGAACATCCATTCTCAGAATAAATCAGTCCTTAGGCTTGGCACACTTAACTTCTTCAGTTCTTTCAGGTGTTATGTTTGGGGGGGGGAAAAAAAGCACTGGAACAAAGCAAATGGTTACAGTTTTTCTTGATGGAGATCTCTGAAGGCATGAGATCTAGCTGAAACTCTTCCTACAGCTGAGGTTAATATAGTGGCTGCCTGCCTTTCTCTTCCTCCCTCTCCCCTCCCAGGGCTGGGCTGGGTGGAGTGGGTGCATCTCTGCTGTCTAACAAGGGCTGACTGCACATACACACAGATGTGTGTATACCTCTCTCACCACAGCTTCCCTCAGATAAGTTCTCTATTTAAACATTTTATTTCACATAATTCCAAAGAAATTTGCTTTACATTCTCTTTAAAGCTTGACTGATACTGGCCAATGAATTCAAAAGTTAGAGGAAATGGACAGAGATCTCTAGCAAGTCTTGTATCCTCAGCAAGTGAAGCAAAAGAAGTTAATTTGTAGTCAGTAGTGATCTGAACACAGCAAACACTCTACTGGACATGAATTTAAGTATATCAGCAGCTATATCTGAAACCAGGTTGCTTGATTATTGCAATAAAGTCCTAGAACTTAAACTAAAATTAACAATTCCAACTGTTTTTCCTCTTGCTGACTGTCTGCTCCCCAATGCAGAGAATTGTGTACAGTACATGTCACCCTGACACTTCCCTCTGTGCTTCAGCTACCACTAATGCAGAGCAGCCAGAATTATCTGTTCCAACAGCTGTGACTAACACCAGAAAAGACTGCTAACACTACCTTCTTCTGCAGATATGCCCCAGCTCTGCCTGCCCCTCCCCAATGACAGCTATGCTCTTCGGGCCAAAGAAAATATGATGTTAATCAGGTAGTGGTATGTGGAAGCTTGTAGGAAAGACTGCCAATTTAAAGACCCAGAAATCCCTCTGACATCCTAGCAAAGAGAACCGTCTAAGAAAATCACTCGCTCTGAAGTAATACATCATTTGGCTTGATCCCATCCTGTTCCCTAGCTACCAGCACAACTCCTTCCTCCTTTTTGCCTCCTAGCCCTTGGGTTACACTATGCAGTGCTAGGTTTTGCCAACTATTAACTCCCTCCAAGTCTCCTGCATTTTCTCCTCTTGTGCTGAGGCCATCTTTAGGAATTTTATAAAAAACACCTTCTAAGATCTCTCTTTGTAAATCACTGTCATTAAGTGCTTGTCACTCACAGCACCAGTTACTTTTTTCTTCCCAGCTCAGTTTTATGATTTTGCTCAGTTTGGCTCTTTAACTTTTCTTGACCTTCCATGGTCTTTACCAGAGTTTGTTTTAAAGTAAAAAAAACTACCCATGCTCCCCAGCTGTTAGACAAAATTATCACTCTCATGGAAGACTTGCATACAAGTACGTCACTGGTTCAGGTGCTCTGCCTTTATGAGCTGCAGCTGAGTTATTAGCAACAGTGGTACAAATAAAGACTGTGACAAACTCTTCTTCACTTACTTTTAGTGCTTTGTAGATAACCCCGGGCTGTCTAGGTGACCGAGTAGTATTGTTCTCCAGCTGCTGCTCCACAGCTCGCCTAAGCCCAGAGAAATCTGTTGGAGGATTGTATGTCCTTGTTCCCTTGTAGTGAATTGAGCTGAAAGCCTCAGGAAAACAGCTTAGCTTCCGAAACCGATCCTGAATGAGCTTCTCAGGAACCTCAGAAGGATGATCTATATATAAGAGTATCAGCAAGTTCATAAACAACTGATTGTTTAAAACAATACTTCAATTGCATAGTACTTTCATATGCAATATAGTCCTAGTTTTCTTAAGTAAATCTTCTAATACATCTGGAATGCAGTTATTATTATATTTTAAAACAAAGGAAAAGAAACAAACTTTCCAAAAGCAGTCTCTGTTTTGTGATAAACAGCTTTAAATTCTAAGACCAAGTTTCTCAGGTAAAACCAGACACAACTAGATTTCGAAACACAGATATCCAGATTAAGGAGCAAGTTAGGACATAATACAAGGAAACACAATATCAGCACATTTGTTAGTTCTTCTCACCAGACCATAACTTGGTATAGCTATTCCTAGCACCTGATAAGAGGAGGACATGAACCTTACATGGGCTGCCTGTTCTCCACGCCAACCCTGTAGCAAGGGAGACCAAGCCTTTATCAACAATTTCTACATGGCAAAACACTTCAGAACTGGCCACATCAGGTCAGACTCCACAGAGCCACCCACATTCTCCTGCCTGCTTCCAAATACCTGCTGTCCATTTCAGAATAAAGCAGGCCCCATCTTCCCTGTCCTGAAACTACATAAACACACTTATCTCAATTATCCATCGAGACATACGGTTACAGCTTTCTGCATATCCATATACTAAGAGGTTTCTTTCCTATTCCTACCGTGATCAGAAGTGACCATAAAAATATACTTTTTTTATGACCCTGACTTTGCATACAGGTACAAAGTGTCCTCGTGGGTCACTAAAGGCTGAACTGATGAAACAGTATATGTCAACAACTTTATGAAAGGCTGAATTGCTAATCAGCAAATTGGGACATAAGAAAAGGAACTGGCTTACAGGTAAGGTAAAAGGTATTAAGAAGTTACTCTAATAATAACCAGAAAGAACATAAAGTTTTTCTACTGGTTTAAAACCTCACTGGTTAGAAAAGCCAAAATGAGAATGAGGGTCAGCCAGGACTGCTGGGGTATTTATTACGCAAGAGATGACTCCTAGATGTTCACAAACAGCAGGACTGAGCCTCAGCCACTGCAGGCCAATTCATTATGGCTCTTCCTTATCAAAACACCAGAAATGGATCAAATTAAGAAAAGTTTCATCACGCCTTTTGAAACACACAAAAAATGGGAAGAAACGTAGATCCCTGTATAGTCAAAATAAAAACATGTTGTGTTTTCCATAAGACAGTGCATTTCACTCTGATATACGACTAAAATACACCATTTAAATATGCATAATCCAATATCACATAAGCCAAGTTAAAAGTACTGAAGCACACTGGAAGTGGTGGGAATAATAGTGGGAATAAAGGTCTGCTCCTTTGGTCATATCAGATACTTGCACAGAGAAACGTAGCATCAAGGCATCAGCTCTGTGCCACCACAACCTCAGTCCCAACCTCACATAAGCCTCAGAATGATTTTGGTCCACAGAATTTAAAAAAGTAGTGACGTTCATTAATGTCATAATTCTTGCTCCTCCTAGTTTCTACACAGAATTTTATCCTGTTTTTTTTTGCAACAGGATTCTACATATTCCTGCCAAAATCCCTGGTATGTCAGTTGTGTTGTGTTGTGCATGGCCAGGTTTTGGTAGTGGGGGGGCTACAGGGGTGATTCCTGTGAGATGCTGCTGGAAGCTTCCCCCATGTCTGGCAGGGCCAATGACAGCCAGCTCCAGGATGGATGTGCCACTGGTCAAGGCCAAGCCCATCAGGAATGACAGTAATGCCTCTGTGATAATATATCTAAGATCAAAAAAAAAAGATGTGCAGATGTAATTGTGGCCAGAGAAAAGTGGGGGTGAGAACGTGTGAGAGGAACACCAAGGTCAGTGGAGAAGGAGAGGGAGGAGTTGTTCCAGGCGCTGGAGCTGAGGTTCCCATGCAGACCACGGTGAAGTGAAGCAGGCTGTCCCCCTGCAGCCCACGGAGGAGCCCACACCAGAGCAGATGGATGTCTGAAACAGGGCTGAGAACCCGTGGGAAGCCTATGCTGGAGCGGGTTCCTGGTAGGGACCTGTGGACCCACGGAGAGAGGGTTTCTTAGTAGGACTTGTGACCCCATAGGGGACCCATGCTGGAGCAGGCTGTGCCTGAAGGGCTGCACCCCATGGAAGAGAGACCCATGTTGTGGCAGTTTGTGGAGAACTGTTGCCCATGGAATAGATTCATGTCGGAGAAGCCCATGGAGAACTGTCTCCCATGGGAGGGACCCCACACTGGAGCAGGGGAAGGACTCTTCTCCCTGAGCAGCAGCAGGAACAATGTGTGATGAACTGACCATAACCCCCATTCCCTGTCTCCCTGCGCTGGTGGGAGAGGAAGTAGAACTGGGAAGGAGAGAAGGATGAGGGAAAGGTGTTTTTAAGATTTATTTTACTTCTCATTACCCTGCTCTGATTTTGTCAGTAATAGATTCAGTTAATATCCCCAAGTCAAGTCAGTTTTGCCAGTGATGGTATTTGGTGAGGGATCTCTCCCAAACCTTATCTCAACTGATGAACCTTCCATTATATTTTCTCTCTCCTGTCCACATGTGGAGGGGAGTGATAGAGCAGCTTTTGTGGGTGCCTGGCATCCAGCCAGGGTCAACTCACCCCATCAGTTTTCACCTTCATCTGCCATATCACCCATAATCATGAACTTGTATGATAACCCCTCCTATGGCTGGTTGAACTCATGACTATTCAGTGCTGATGTTCAGCTGGCTAAGAGGATTATTCTAGCTGATTTGGAATAGTCAGATCACCATGAGGGAATGCTCTTCTAGTTCCACAGCCTGGTTCCCAGGCTGAAACCAGTGAGAGCAAAACCCAGATCACATTTTTACATGGTAGTAAAGAATGCTGAATAGTCAATGCAACCTGATAATTTACAGACAGTGTTTAGCACATTATTCAGTTTCTTACTGCCTACTCACCAGAGCCCAGTAGCTTGGTATACACAGTCTCGTGAAAGATGATGACACCTGGACCCAAAGTTGACAGAGGAACATCTAGGCCACAGCGGGCTGTGGTAGCTTTCAGCTCCTTGGTGAAGTGTTTTAAATAAGCCTCCGAGGCATCACCAAGGAATTTGAAGAGGTCATTGTGGAGCCTGTCAGCACGAGTACGGTAGATGACAAGGTCAGAGATGGCCAGGACCTTCAGCAGCAGCCGTGTTCTCTGGCTCAGGTTCACAGTGGCCCCCAGGAGGCCCTCTGTATCAATGACCACCACTTTGCGGACAGGGTCATAGGCTGCCCAAACTCCAACTGTGCACGACTCCTGGGCAGGAGACGTCTTGAAGACTTCCCGACCATAGAAGAAAGTGTGGTTAAGGGTGTGAGACTTGCCATCCCCTGTGTTCCCAAAGATGGACACTACCTTTAGATGCTGGTCAGGACTGCAGTCCAGTTTCTTAATAAAGTCTTCTTCATTCCTTACCTTCCAAAACAAAAAGAGAAAAATACTATAACTATGTAATTGGAGTAGACAACACTGAAAACACAGCTGTTTCAGGATTCATAAGACTGAAAAGAGTGATTACCTCCTCTTCAGATTTCATCATTAAGTTTCTGAAGCACCAAGAAGTACAAAGCAAAATACTGGAATGCAGTTTTGTAAAATGTACACATTGATGGGATTTATGTTGTTCCATCATGTAGCTGTTTTGGAAGTGATGCCTCACTGTGATTAGGTGTCTAGTCAACTCTAATACTTCCCCCCGTTCTCTGAGGCAGCCCTTTCAGAGAAGGGGGCACAACACTACTTCCAAGTCTGACAGAACAGCTACCTGGAGCATGGCAGACTTTCTCAGTAGCATTAGTCTCCTGGCAAGCATCCAAATTCAGGCATGAAAGAGGGGATTGCTTTTGCCACTTTAACTTGCCTCATCCACAGAGGCTGAGCACCTGTTTAGGTAGAAAAATCTCTGCCATGCACTTGTGCTGCATCTATCCACAGCCAGGGGCTCGCAGACACAGACTGTCCTATTCCCACTGCTCTCCAACTGATCAATCCTTCAGCTGGAAAGAGGGAGCAGAGAATAAGCAACAAAGTTGTGCACTGGAGTCAGGTGCCCGAAGCATGTCAAACTGGCTCTCACAGAAGTGCTACAACTACCTCAATGATCTATTTCATAATTTACTGTATTGTACTTTCATTTAAAAAAATAAAACAAAAGAACACACATACAAAACCAAGAAAAAGTGAAGGTAACTTGTCTTTGGCTTTATATAGTTTGTGTCACGCTATCTAGGCTAAAGAACAGGGCGTTTTCTGTTCAGGTACTAGAGCAACAGGAGCAGATAAACAAGCAATGAAATGTGCTAGGGCTCTGTACAAGAGCCTGCCCTGATTTTGTTGCAGAATACGTTCTTGGCTTTCACAGGTTTCATGCTTCATGCGTTTGTTTGGTCCTTGCTTTTTCATCTTCCAACAAGTTTTATCCATATATTATATGATGGGGTAGAATATGACAGAAGTATTTTTTGAGAAAGATTAAATTCACCTCCTGCATCCCAATTCCCTCTTCAAGGAATGTCCATCAACTGAAAGGAGCAGGGCTTCCATCCCCTTTCACTTGCCTCTTAGCTTCTGGAAGCTTTTAGCTATTTTCCTCCTGTGAGTACAGTTGGAAGATCTCACAATCTATGATCCAGAGAGGCAACAAGATAATAAATGGTTTCTTCCAACAAGTTTGTTCTTAGAACAGCAAATTAGTTTAAGGCTCAGCCAGCCCCATTTGCTTTGGTCAAATCTATCAGCAGCATGTAGACTTTGAAGGAAAATAAAAATCAGCCAGTGTGCCAGATTGTGGTTGGGAACAGCATTCACAAAGAAAACCTGTGGGCTTGCAGTAGCTTCTCACAGACTCAAACTATTCAAGTCAGTCTCACAGTGTAGAAGAAAACAGGAAACAAGAGGCATCAAAATGATCTCAACAGAATCTTTCCTGGTGTCTGTGGGAGAACATCAAGATACATTCAAGTTACAGGTACACAAGAAAGGGTCTGCTATTTTGCTAGCTGTGATTATTATTTTATCATCAGGAAGGTAGCTTAGATGATAGATGCTGTTTTGCTTAGTGTCTCTCAAGATGTCTCTGTGGATGAAAGGAAGTTCTTGGTTCATGGAATAGCTCCTAAAAACATTCACAGATTTGACAGTATGAAAACGTTATGTGCACATCAGCAAAAGGGAATACGATAATGTATTATTCAAAATGTTTTGGTTTTAACTCCCACCTCCCAAACTTCTCACCAAAAAGGTGAGAGATCCTTTTTGCCAGAGTCAATGGTTATGTGCTCCCTGGACAACACAAAAAAAGATCAGATTTCAAACAGCTGCTTAAGTACTGGCAGCACAACTAATGACTAAGGTCTTTTAGCCAGCACTAGTTATTACTTTGGTAGCAGTTTGGGAGAGTTTGTGGAAGGGGCTGAGTCAGTAACGTCAGAAGACACAAAGGACAGTCAGGACCATAGGGATACGGGTAACTCTGAGATATATTCCCATCATTAAGAGGCAGGAGTCAACTCAAAGTCACACTGAATATCAAATCACACACCCAAAGTTACTCCCTTCTAAGTTATCCCCTTCTAGGCTGTTGCAGACCTCCTTTCAGGACAGAACTCAGGAGTGATTCAGACAAGCAAGTTACCCAGGAGCACAAGAATGCACCGAAGTCTAGCTAGTCCAATGTTGTCCTGCAGGACTTGGTAATGAATGAGGAAGAACTTAAGACATGAAATGAGTAAACGTTTCCTAGCACACTTTACCAGTGCTCAGAAGTCAGATGACCGAGAACTTCCTGAGCAGTGGTTGCACTTAGATGCTCATAGTTGGTAGAGAACCAGCAGACCTATCCTCCCATTTAGAACCTAGTCTTCATTTTGGATCCTGCAACATCCTTACAACAAATTCCATGTAGGGAGAGCAGCAACAAAACCAAAAAACAAGCCAAAATGACCAAAAGAAGCTCTTCCCTTTGAAACTGAATATGCTTGTACGTCACAGGGTACTCCTTGTTCTTGTGTGCCAGTTGACTTTAACCAATGCTCAGTATAGGAATGATACTCTCAAAGAACGATTCACAACAATCCCCATATCAGTAGTCAAATTTACTTCTCTTGAGCAAGGTCCTTTAAGACATTTGAAGTCAGAGTGGGTGTAATAAGTGTCAAAGCACTAATCTCCACTTCTTTGTTTTGCTTTTCATCTCTAAAGAAATTGATAGGGTACCACCTTCTGTTGCATGTGCAAAGGGCTCATGTTTCCATACCGTGTCCACTTCTGCACTGCCCAAGAGCTCCAGATCTCTGACATTCATAGCAGAGAGTAAATACAAAACCTTCCTTATGTTGCACAACAATGTAATTAAGAATGAAAACTGTATGTCTAACCCAAGACAAGTGCCTTCTTAATTTTGCCATTTCTAGTATCAGAGACTCATTCACACTTTTGTTATAGCTCTTAGGAGACTCTCTTCTAAAAAGAACAGTTTTTACTCCATCATATGTTAGAATCCTGGTTAGCTTTCTTTTGTAGTTTTAACTACGTTGCTTTTAGCAGCTGTCATCTAGCTCCCCATGCAGTCCCTTCACCCAAGTTCAGCTGAACTGGAGGTGAAGGTCTTCAGTGGGAAAAAAACAGAGAACTTGACAGCTAAAGTCCCCTATAAGGCGGGCACAAAAGCTCATACCATGCTGTGGTGGAGCACATTTAGAACTGAAGTCTCTTTATCACCTATACTTGGAAATCTATTGTACCTAACATAACAGTTTTCTAAATCTGAGCCCTAAGTAGAAATGTTTAGAAACAGAACTGCTAAAATGAAACAAGAACTGCTAAACAAGAGAACTCTTTATAAGAAATAAGAACTGCTAAAATTACATTCCTGCCTATGAACTTACTGTCAACAATGTTATTAAAACAAAAAAGTGTTAAAAAGCCCAGGAACAAAAATCTATAAAATAGAACGGAGTTTCGAATGACCTGTACTCATACAACTTTAAATCTGCCTGAGCAAAACAAATACATTAAGAGAATCAGACATTTTTACCACAGTTTTCTCCTTCTAAGACTCTTTACGAATCCTTTAGGGCTTGCTAATATTCATGGAAGTCGTGCACAAAGCCAGAGCTGTACCACAACACACAATAGCTCAAAACAAAAATCAAGAATGCTTGGCATAGTATTCATCAGAGCGCCTTCATTTGCTAGTCTTACACTGTCATTTTGACTTACGTTGGTACTTTTGTTGTTGTGTTTTGAAATCTTACTTATTGCTTGACCTGGTTAAAGAGTGTTTTTAATAACAAAAATATATTTTCTGCAATTAAAAAAGAGACCATCATATAAATGATTAAATTTCTGAGTCAAGGGTTATCAGGCATGGGAACAGACAGCCCAGGGAAGTGGTGGAGTTACCATCCCTGAAGGTATCTAAAAGGCTTGTAGAAGTGGTGCTTAGGGACACAGTTTAGTGGTTGACTTGGCAGTGCCGAGTTAACGGTTGGACTTAAATGATCTCAAAGTTCTCTTCCAACTGAAATGAGTCTATGATTAGACAACTAGCACATGGCAGTATCTTCTGACACACAACTACTAAGTCAATCAGAATGATATAAATTTAACACCTTTCTCAATGAATGGAAATGTAAGGTACAAGATTTGTAACAGCACATCCAAATGCATACCGGTATAAAATTACAAACATCTGAGACAAATCAGTACAAGCGGTCAAAACAATCAAGTGGAAAAAAATAAATATTCACCTTAAAGCATTGGTAAACACTGCCAATACAAGTAATGCTGCTCACAGTTCAGAAAATATTTTAAAAAGATAATACTTACAAGAATTCAAACACCTTAAATCAGAAGGAGAAATGGCAAAGCAAGCTAAAAGAAGATGTGAAACCTTTCAAGCAGTCCTGAACTTCTAAAACAAAACTGAGACAATATTAGGTAATTGACCTTAAGGACAGAGTATCATCAATCACTAAACCTGGAAACAGAACAGATCTGTCAGATCTGCCCAGCTCAATGGAGACCAGTTCTTTAAAACACTGCTTCTAAATCTGTGCTTTAACTCTAAAAAACTGAGCTCCTATCCAGAGATAGATTCACAAAAAAGTCTTTGGGTGCATGTCTAAAGCCCCAGGTCTTACCTTTAGGTCATTAAATCACAATTTCAGTGTACATTGAAAATAAGAGAGAAATCTATAAAGCAGATTTCTTCCTTTAACTACAGCCAGTAAGACGAACCTGAGAAGAATAAGCTCCACCACAGTACAGTGCCACCACCAAAATTCACATCTCTGGAGGGCTCCTCACAATCACTCCTGAAAAGGCAGTGCACGAATGCAAAGAAGTATAACTGGCTTACCCCAACAACTCAAGTGCAACAGGCTATTACAAATGCAACTGGAAATTCCCTGCTTTTGCCCCAAAAGAAATTTTTGTTGATATCCACAAATGTTTCTTGTCATCAAGTGACAAAAAAAGGTATCTCCCTCTGAGGAAGAGAAACTCTGCTATGAAACACATGACATCAACAGAGCTGTGAGACAGGCCCTAAACCACAGTAATTCAAATCTTGTTTCCTCTAAGATCTTAGGCTAATTCAGGTTGCAAGTGACCTCAGGAGGTCATTATTTCCTCCGACTTTTAGAGTCTTCCGAACAAGAGATAAGGTTTTGATCATAAGCAGGTGCTCAAGAAGAATCAAGGCTGACTTTTAAGTCCAAGCATCTCTAGTTTTCTACCTTAGATTGCCTCCTATACCTTTTCTTCCGCATGACTTTCCATGGAAAATATAATTTATGCCGTTACTCAAGTCTTCCACATATAACTTAAAATCCATAACCTAATTACACCAATTTGATACATAAATAAGTGCCTCTAAAAGATAAATTTCCTAAAAGATTGATGAAAATAGACAACAGAGTAGAAAAGAAAGACTCTAATAACCTCACTGAGGAAAGAGCATGTCTCATGTCTACCCCCTGCAGCCTCCAAGACACAGTAGTGAGCTGAGCAGTCATGCCCATACATGCTAGCCAGTAAGCATGCTGGCTGGGGCACGACAGCACACATACTGCTTCTTACTCAAAAGACAGAAAACGTGGACAAGCAATGGATAATGCAAAGAAGACATCTCAGAAATTAGACTTCATTAATTCTACTGGTTAAAGAGTTACTTGTTACTACGTAAATGTTTTACAATAGCCTGAGAAAGTATCTGCAAAAGGCTGTGTCAACAGATTAGTTTATAAAATTGTGTATGTCATACCAGTAGTTACAATCTGGTATTCAGGAGTAAGTTATTAATCACTGATCCAGCGAATACTTAAATACATTAATCATTATTGTCCTCAGTGATCTCCTAGCCTTCAGCCAAGCTGACAGTGGACATCAGTATTTTCAGGACTGCAGCTCTACAAAGCCTCAAGCCAAAATTGAAGGACCTGACACCAGATGCAGGAAGGACAAAATAAAGGAGTGGACAGACATGTCTAAGGTTAGATCTAAGGTTAGATTCCCACATTGCTCCTTAGCTTCAGCTGGTTTTGATCTTATTCCTCCTGGCTCAAGCAAATGAAAGCATCTGTATTAGGGGTGTTTCCTAACCTGAAGGGTTTTTTCCTGTTTATTTGTCTTCAGTGCAGTACCACCTGCGGGTTCTGTTGAGATTTGTTATTAGCCACAGTACATACCCGTAGACAATACTGTCCCTGAACTGAGTACGTTTTTCAGACCAAAATTATCCTGTTCCTTTCTACACCTCTGGCATAGGAATTCAGGTTCAATATTTTCATGGGTTTGTACAGAGCTTAACAGCACAAGTCTCAATAGGACTTACAGGTCCCTGCGATGAAGGGCAGAGGCCGCCCATGTCTGAGACCCATGTCTGTCTATCACAGAACTCTTTCAAAGGCAAAGACAGAAGAGTTAAATCCTGCTTGCCAACCCTGCCCCAAGAGATCCTATTTCAAACGTTTTAAGACAGTGGTGGAAAAAAATTAAGGGGTTTGGAGGTAACCCAATTTGACTGGACTCCTCCCTAACCCAAGAGGCAATACTGACTGAAATATTGCTATTACCAGGTAAGTTAACCTTGTAGACAAGTGAGTTAAGTTCTATCAAACTTCTGAAAGCAGAAATAAGACTACAAAGTCCACTAAATTGTTTGCTTGCTGAAAAACTATTTTTGCAAGAACTGAAAACTAATAAAGACGTCGAGGTAAATGCAACTGCCGTGAAAATACTACTAACATAATAGTATCACCCAACTCTAAAAGAGAACAGTAAACAATGATGTGAAGATCATGGTTTTGTATCCTAAATACCTTTCAAGTTCCTGTAGATGCTAATTTGGCCACAGCGCTACCAATTAACACCCCAAAGTCACAGCTCTAGCAGCAGAGACCACATCCACGTGAAGAGATTTGTCCAGAAGACAGCAAGTCAATGAGCAAGTTCATGCTGTCTTCCTAAATACTAACTAGATTACCTGTGTGGACATTACTTATACCACTGTCCTTGATAAGAGGGGCATTTACAAACTTACTTGTATAACAGTTGCATTCTTCCTAGAAAACAGTTACTCTGGTTATTTTCCCAATTTCAGGGTGTTTTGACAGGCAGGCCAAAGGACTCAATCTTCTGCCTTTATGTGATCCTACAGCAAAACATTAACAGCCCAGGTTAAAAAGCCAAAAGTGTGTACTGCCGTGACATCTGCCTCCCAGTGACCGCTGCAGAAAAGAGAAAGTGGAGGCAATGGAAAGGACAGAAGGGCTAGAAGACAGCAAGCTGCTTTTTCTTTCTTGAATGTACCCTAAAGCACTCACATCCATTCCTACTGGGAGCATCCAAGAGCCCGAAAGGATTCACTGGAAAAGTGCAAAGAGGGGTACAGCAGGGGACGCACTAAAACACCCCGTTTCCCCCCACCCCCAAGACTACTTAGTTCAGAAACTGAACTAAGTTCAGGAACTTCTTGAATGAAAGTGCGGGTAATTCCAGAGTGGTTTGCTACCAGGCTCTCTCACCTATGACATGCTCTCTTCCTTCCACACCTGCACTCATGTCAGCATATGGACAAAAGAGACAGCAAGAAAGCAAAATATTTGACTTTAATTAACGCCCAAGAGTACTGCATCATGAAGAAGGTGCAAGACTGGTTCCAGGGAAAAGCACTATTTATAAGTGGCTATGTTAAAAACTAGCTAAGAGTCAGCGTGAGACTATCAAAGGAGATGTGTGTTTGTTAAATGGATGGCCCTCTCTCCTACCTTCTAAAAATACTCTTCAAAATACTGGTATATGTCCAGTGGAAGAAGAAACACTCCTAACCAGAAATTGCTGAGTAGTTTCTCTACTACTTTATTCCAAGGACAGAAAAACAGTGCACTTAAATGTAGGTGAACTGATAACAGACTGGGATGGGAGGAATACTGAAAAATAACAAAGTAATAAGAGAAAAATTCCTGGAGTGTAGGACAGTAAACTCCCAAAAATACTTTGGCAAGAAAACCCCTGTAAAGCACAAAGAGGAGGAAAACTCATCTATAGTACATCAACAGAACCAAGGGACAGGAATTACACATCCTGATCCAACAGATCACACTGGCCTAAAAAACTCAGATCCTTCAACATTTTTTCTTCCTCCTTTATATCCATTGCAAATATACTACCTGTGACTCCTTACGTTACAGGATATGGACTATATTTCCCAGAAATTTACAGCTGATTGTGCTACCCTAAAGCACAAAAAAACCCAAAAAAAACAAACAAAAAAAAACACCACCAAAAACACATTTCCCCAACAGAAAATCAAGCAAGAGTGTCACAGGAACTAGCACTATTTGCTAGACAAATGCAAGCAGTCAGACTTAAGAGATCATGTCTTTCTTTCATAAGAGAACACATGTTGTTAGCTCCCATAAACTGACAAAGAATACTTGACAAGAACAATCATTCCTAGAGACTCCATTCTCTCATCCCTAGACTTTATCCAGGCTCAAATCAGGAAATAAGGAAATAAGTAATAAGGAAAAATCACAGTACTTCCATCAGGTTTACAGCAGGAGTGAGAAAAGCAAAGCAGCTAGCAACCCTGCAGAGTTATCACTACGTATGTGTAACTTTTTAACAGGAGAGGACACAGGAGGACACATTAAATAACCCATTACGCTGTCAGCAATGGGTTATTTAATAATTGCACAAAATGGGCTGCATTTAAATAAGGGCTATGGGTCCTTTTGCGTTATCTTAACTGACTGCAAAGCAGTACATAGATCCTGTTCATATTTGCTGAGGGGAAGACCTTACTCCTTTAGGTGTCTAGACCTGCTAGAAGAAATAGAAAAAGCCTCAAGGAATGGGGCTATATTTAGGAAGTTGAGATATCTATTGGCACAACAAAAAGACCCTGCAAACTGAAGAAAGGGAGCTCATATGGGTATCTCAGGGGAGACATAGCAATAAATGTACGCTCCTTCTCCCTCATAAAATTACACACCTGGGGAAATTATTTTTGCGACTAGCTAGAGGGAAAATTTTCTTTTCTTCTAGTCTCCTTAGTAAGTCAGGCTACAAAGCCAGTACCTTTTATTTTTCCTTGCAACACACAGATTTGGTAATTTCTTGCGACAGAGCCAGTTTCTGGTCAAAGATGAGTGAACTCTTAGGCAGATTATTAATAACCAACTATGTCCTCTATCTTCTGAAGTCAATGAAAGACTTCTTCTACTTCTATTAAGCATATGTGCCAAGTCCTTAATTAGGGCTTCGGAAAAAGTGTTATCATAGAAGCCATTAGTGACACTACAATCAAGTTTTGATCTTGTAAGAACTCCCAACATCTGTTCCCCAAGATAAAAATACCAAGCTGTTGTTAGGCATTGTGAAGCATTCAGCCCCACCTCAAAAGTAGTAGTAAATAAATTTCATTGTACAACAGATGCATAACTCTGCTTTATGCTAAAGAGCTCTTTTGCAAGCGTGTTGCATAAAGACAAAGCAAAAATGGAAACTGTTCCAGAAACTGCATAAATACGAGTACAAGAGACAAGACAGATCCAGGTGAGTCAAAAAGTTCATAGGACAGTAAGACAGCCTCAGGATTTGAAACAAGTATCATAACCTGAGTCATGTTTTTATTGTTGTATTTCACTGTGTTTTTCTTAATAGATACACAAATACCAGTTAAAAAAACCCAATTAATTGATTCTGTGACTTATGGGAAGTGCCTCCTGTGTGCAAGGGGCAGCACTAGTGACAACACAATGATGCTTCTTTGAGAACCCAGGAAGTTAGAGATAAGAAAGGAAAGCTGTCAACTCGGCAGAGCAGATCAGGAGATTCAGTTGAGGGACTTCAAAATGAAAAAAGAAGACACATATTTGAGTCTAACAAGGCAAAGACGAGATGTGGAAGATGTAAAGAGAGCAGTGACAAAGCAATTGACTGGGGAAGTAATCCCCACAATATCATTCTCAGATGAGCAAGGAAGATAGACTATGTCAGAGCCAATTAACAAACAGATGCTGCAGTTATCAAGAACAATTTGATTGAAGCCTCAGCTTTAGATATGCAATAGATAAGGCCAAAAATTTAATACTGTGTGAAGAGAAACTGCATAACAGAGCTTGAGAAAGAGAGCCTACAATGGAGTCTAAACTGCAGGTGATGCCAGTTTGTAAAACACTCAAGATTTGTTTTCTGATAGAAGTCAGTAAGGTCTTATGAGAGACAACAAGTCCTGTAGGTCAAGATGCCTGGGGACTAAGTCACAAGAGTTGCACAGCATTGCACTGTGTGGTGTGAGACAGCTGGGGCTGGACTCCATGAGGAACGACCTCCCTCTCTGTTCTTCCACAGACTTGCAGTGCAAACTTGGATTTAACCTTTAATGACTTTTTTTTAATGTGAGATAGCCAACCTCTTTTTGAGGTGCTCAGATATAGTGCCGTTACGATGAACATCACAGAGAAGCTTGTATTTCGCAGATACAAACTTTAGCTACCATCGGTTTTCTACCAACAAGCAGTGGTTTAAAATGGGACCTTTTCTGTTTATGTGGATTTGAACAAGCACAAGAAGTCCTCAGCTTTGTGAGCTTATGGTTATGCCTGCAAAGCACAAAAAGCTTTGAGCAGGCTAGCACATCTGTGCAACATGGCACAAAGACAATTATGCAGATCTCAGAATTATCACAGCTGTATCTGTGTAGTGCTGAGCCCAAACAGAATTTCCACCTCTCCCCTGAACCAATTTGCTCAGGCACAGCTCCTTATGAATTAATCCACACTGCTTCTGGATCTAGAACTAGATCAGTCATTTGGTTACACATTATGAATGTTTTTCAGTTTTAGAGCTACCACCTCCAAGAAGCCAACAGGAACAGTGAGATGAAACATGACCACTTGAGCTTAACAACTCCAGGTTCCAAAAGAAACTAAAAACCAAATCTTTTGGCCCTGTGTCCCCATTTCACTGATCCACTTTCAAGTTAGATGTTTGTAAACAAATATACATCAGTGATTATCTCGATCCATCATCTGCTGCTCAGCAGCATAACTAGTTCCATCTAATTTGGAGGGGGGGGCTTTTAACATTTGTAATTTTGTAGCTTTTAACATTGCTATGGCAGAGTCTACCACTGATAGGAAATCAGCAGTTTCCTCTTATTTCCCAACTAATGCAACAATTTTCAAGTTCCAAAGGTCATTAAACAGTTAAAGATAGCTGAAGTAGATAATTCTGTTAAATTCTTATCCTCTCTGCTCAAGCTTAAAAAGCCACACACCCTCAAACTCTGCACTTCCATATTTCAAGTTACTAATATTTTGGCATTTTTGGACAAAAAGTTGGTTTAAATAAAGAACATTCTAATGATTTCTCCTCAAGTAATGATAAGCACAAAATAAAAAGCTGATGATCACTTTCCTATAGCTAAATAGGCTCCTCAGTATTAACAAGAGCAAAAGATGACTACTTAGCTCTGAAGACATCTTCTGCGGCACCTGACAGGCCTTTCTAAATAAAGGTCCTCATGCCCACTAGCAGAATTATCACTATAATAGCAAGCACTCTTTAAATTCCAGCTGCCAGAAAATAATTTAATTGGAATCTCTCAAACTCCTGTGACACTGGCTGTGAGATGCTACATATATATTCAGCTGTGAGAAAGAGAAGATCACTCCAGATGGAAGAGCTCTGATTCAACATCTTGATAGTGAAATAAGATCATTTTTGGAGAGCTTTTTCAACCCAACGCTGTTCTGACCAAATTGCTATGATCTGAGAAAGGACCACTGCTGTCCCAATAAGGAAGTTGGCTTTATTGCCCATGACATTTAAATAGCAAATGCACTTGGCTTGCAGGAGGCAGCTAAAGGTCTGCCTCAATAAGGCTTACAGATTCATGAGTATAAATATAACTTAAACCAGTACAACCACACACAGACACAGTTTGTGAGCAGCTTTCCAGGACAACCCTGTTCCAAGGCACTTCAGAGCTTGCTCTAGGAGCTAGAGGATTATTGAAAAGTCTGTATCTTAAAGTAATAGTTGCATCTGTCACACATTACAAGGAAATGAGTGTGTGCTTAGGGCTTGGAGGCATACAACCTTAGGACTGCTACAACACCTGAAACTCATGCAGTCAGTTTACAGTCACTGCTGTCCTGCATAGTGTGTTTTCTATGTCAGTGCACCATAAGGACTGTCATCCTTTCCTCCCTTTCCCCTTCAAAAGCCATGAGAATTTAGCAATCACTACACCTGAAGTGACAAAAATATGACCCAAGTATCTTGCGACTATTCTATATTATGGTATACTTACTGTGTACATACATATATATATATGTATATGTACATACACACTCCTACAGTACAGAATAGATATGAGATACTTAAGTCACATTTCCATGTGATGCATGACAGGCACATCGACTGTTACTGTGATGGATACAAATAACTCAACTATCAAAAATAAAAGTATCATCACAATTCTTTTTAATGATGGTAGCATGAGTATGTTAAATTAGAGCAATCAGATACTGAGTCTCCAAGTGACTACACATTTTCTTTCAGTCCCTCGAATGAGGTTTAACATAAAGGATGCAAACTGGAAGTCAGAAAACAAAGTTCAATTTTTAGTTGTGTAATTAATATGCTCTGTGGCTTTCACACATTTTGCCTTGTAAAGTGCTTACCAAATGTAAGGGCCAATAGAAGAGTTCTGTAACTGCATATATTGAATGCTAGACTTTCTAAAATAGTGCCTCCTGGGAGGCTATTCCTAGTCCACTAGTTCCTATCATTTTTATCAGCAGGCCTACCCCACTGGCAATTCCCCCTCTTTCACCAAAAGGCTAACATCTAATAATATTTGTGACAAGCAATATAACTTAACCATGGTGTCTGTAGGACTTGGACAGAACACTCTGGACACTTATTTCTATTTTGTCCTACTCCTAAAAACCAGATGGATTTACCGATGCTAAATGGTAGCAATGGGCTGTAGTCTTGCATTAGCACTACGTGGTACAGTCAAATACCCTCTCCTAGTCAGCAGGAAATTGTCTGCCAGCACTCCCATTTGCAGGATACCTACTGCAATACAATGTATTCAATTTTGTTCAGGAATCTTGCCTGCTCACAACAAACTACAACAGTTCTTACCTGAATCTCCTCAGTTTCATCCACCAAGAGGAAACTCACAACTTTCTCTGTCATCTTCCTTCTCTTCGTCTCCTCATCCATCCCCTCCTCCTCTTCCTGTTCTTGGGCTTTGCCAGCATGGTACACGGTGACAGGGTGCTTCCTTCTGTTCCCTCCAGCATGTGTTCTCTTCTGACACTCCACACAGAGGTTGATTTTGCACACCTGGCATCTCACTGCTGCTATCTGCCTTGAGCCTGTCATACTGGCATGCATTATGTTCCCATTGGCACCTTTACAGGAGTCACAGTACGGGACGTGGCCGGGTCTTATACGGGTCCGTTCGTGGTTCCGCAACCTTTCTGGCTGATGCAGCTCTTCTTCACAACGCTGGCACTGTAGGCTCCTGCACTCATCACACTCAAAGATTGCTTCATCTGTCCCACTGCAAACATAGCTTTCCTGGCACAGGAGTGTCGTGTTCTGTCCTTTCTCCACAGTTTGCGTATGGGCACTCATCTTCAGATTTCTTTAAAGCAATGTTTTTCCCTCCTGTTTCTGTTTCAAACAACGATATGTGCAGAAGTCAGTTGCAAATTTAGTATTTTCACAAAAGAAAGAAACACAAGAGGAATGTTGTCTGTACTTAATTTTAAATAATTAATATATGTTTCTGTAAGATTCATACACTGACCTGCCTTGCAGGAAGAGTGTTGTTAAGTGCTAATGAAGTTTTCTGTCTCCAAAATAAACTTGGACAACGTGGCTGGTTTAATGTATTATTATACTCAAATGCTAGTATACATTCTTTCTCTGTTTAGCTGTTTAACGCACTTTCAGTGATGAGAAAAAAAACCAGCCTGGTGTACTTCAGCAGATACAGCAAGTATTTCCCTGAAGCTGAGAACTGAGACAGCTGGTGACACAGAGACAAAAAAAGCATCAGAAATGCACAAGTGCATATACATGTACACACAAACACACAAAAGGACCGTGTCAAGACTAGAAAATTCTCTGCTTTCACTCCACAGCTAAGCTCCTCCTTCAGAGAGTTCACAGTATTTATTTGCTGGGAATTTCCTGATGTGCTTCGCCAGATAAACAAAAATCCGCTCTCTTTGTGCGCTCCTTCTAGTAACACTGGAAGACGATCGCTACCGCAGTCAGGCTGACAGACGACGGATTTTTTTCCCCCTCCCTCTGCACCCCGAGTTGCCAGAGCAGAGCCCCAAGACCAGCGCCCGCCGAGGGCAGCCTGCGCACCCCGCCGCCGCCTTTGTCTCGACCGCTGCCTCCGGGCCGCCTCCCCTGCTCCCAGCCAGCGCGGTGCCCCTC
>VWZT01009991.1:0-16269 GCA_013397055.1 Pachycephala philippinensis
TTTCGCTCAAGGGCGACGCAGCGGTTCCGCACTTCTCCTTGGGACCTCTCGAAACTTTTTGTGCCGTGTTTTCCCCCCGTCCTTCCCCGCTCCGCCGCCGTTGGATCCCTCGTATTCCCGGCTTTATAAGGATGGCTGCGGGCTCGCAGCGGGACACGGGGTGAGGGATGAGCATGGGCAGAGCCGCGGCTCGGAGCGCTGGGTGTGGCGAGCCGGGGATGCGCCAGGCTCCAGGCCTCTGCTCAGTCATCGCAGACGCAGCCGAGCCGTAAATTCGGAGCGGGCCCGGTTTCGGGATGAGCAAACTTCTCTTGCAGAGCACGGCCGCGTTATAAGGTACAAGAATTAAACAAACGTTCGCCACGGCGTGATGCAGGATTGCTGGTAATAAGTTTAAACTCAAGGCGATGAAGTTTTTGATTCTGCAGATGCTGTTCTGCTGCCAAAAGCTGCTTCTAAGTGTATCCTGGTAGTATGGGTGTTGTAAGCTCTCCCTCTCTTAGAGGGGTGTATTAAAAGCCTGGTCTGTGAACATACTAACCCTGAATTCAGATGTTTGGTTCTCTTTTCTTTAGGTGGTTCTTGATCTCTCTTACTTGGTTGCTCCCTCTCTTATTTCCTTCCCCTGATTCCTGTATGGATTTAGCAGATTAACTCATTGATTTTAGAGTTTCTTAAAAAGTTTTACTTTATTTTTAAAGCTGGCATCGTCTATTCAATGAACCATGTTCTTCCCAGCTTACAATTCCAGCTGAAAGGCTTCTTGAATAATACAATAGCCATCCAAGTCCTGCTCAGCGTTTCAGTGCTGGAGTAACAAGCCTTGCTCGGGGCCTCCTCCTGCTCTGCGTGTGATGCTGCTGTAGCTTCATTTTGTAAACTGAAGGGACAGGACTGCGCTGGAGTTTTACAACTCTAAAGCTTCTTTTCTCCTTTGCCAGGGCCTGACTGTCCCATCTGGTATGTTTTGCTGGTATTGTATCTCTAAGGTGCTGTTGCAGCTTGATGAATTCCTCCTTTATTTGAGAACGAGAAATTGTAACTCGAAATTATTCAGGTTGACAATACAATTATGATAAAGGTGATATTGGCTGGACAGACCTGTCTGTTAAATTTACCTTAAGGGTTTTTGTTTGTTTTTTCTTGCAAGAACTGATGAAATTTCTGATTATCCTTCCAGGTGCATTTTGGAGGAGTCCTGGGCTCTTTTAAAGTTTTTAGTTTTTTATTCTTTTGTGCCTTCTTGCATCAGAAGAGATGGGCTTTTTCAGTTTCAAAAAAGGCTTAACTTACTTGCTATTGCAACAGCAGCAATATCCTGTGTCTTTTGTTTTGTTTGGTAATAATTACATGTTAGTGGCAAATAATAAGCTTGAAGGCAGAATAGCTGATCTGTTTGTGACTGTGATTGTTGACTCTGAAGCTGAAGGCCGTGGATATTATTAAATCTGTTTTTATGTGCCTCTGCAGAAATGACATCAGGGAGAGATCAGATAATACAAAGAAGTGTCAGTGGTTTGAAGATGCCAGCCTGGGGAGTTCAGCTAGAGCCCAGTGTTGCCATGGGTACAGTTTGTGGGTCGCCCCCGGTTCCCCCCGAGCCCTCAGCTGATATTAGGAGAGGATTATGTCACTCCTGTCCTTAAAGAACAAACGGGGAGGCTGCTGGAGGACGCTTATGGCAGCAGATCCTCGCTGGGGCTTTACTGTCTGACTTTATCAGCTTGTTCCTCCAAAGCCAGGGCTGTGTCAGGCCCTGTCCCTGTGCTGGCCACTGATCCCAGGCAGGCTCCAGGAGTGGGGACACCGTGGGACACCAGGGCTCTGCTCTGCGAGCTGCAGGACCTCACCCTGGCAGCCTATCTGGAGATCTGCTTTAACAAGCTGCCTAATTTGTCTGTGGGGAACTTTGAAGGTTGTGAGTGCTGTGGTAAATGCTCGATGCAGCCCTGTTTGGGTGAGCGCTGGAGTGGCCAGGGGTGAATAATCACACCACAGGCTCCCAGACACTGCTGGAACCAACCCGGAGTTACTCTGGGTGCTGCTAAGTGTCACTTGCAGATGGAAGTACCAATTCTGAAGTATTTGGGTTCAGTGCACTCGTTTGTTCCCTCCCAGGGACACCAGGCAGCTTAAGGCAAGGTTTTAAATAGCAGAGTATTGCCTAAACTGTTCTGTGATGGTATTAAACACCCCCACGCCTCCAAGAGCCCGAGCAACAATGAGAACAGAAGCCAGTTGGGTTTTTGGAGGGGCAGAAGGTGAGGCTGAGTGGAGGCTGGGGCAGGACTGGATTTCCAGCCTTAAGCTCGTTATGTGAAGTCTGATGAGTGCTCAGCTGAAACAAATGAATTACGTATTCCTGCTGGTAAAAGGGCTGACACAGCTGTAATTTCAGCGAATGGAGCTGTAATTATATTTGAGGTCCCAACCCCTGTAGTATTTTAGTGGTTGCCTCTCTTCCTTAGAAATAAATGGATCTGAGCCATTAAATCAGATCTGAGTTCTTGCAGAGTTCAGGTCTGGTTTACACCCATTGCTGTGAGCGTGTTCTTGCTCTTGTGCACCTCAGGCTTAAACTTACCTGCTGTTTGCTAAACCAGTAATGTCTCCAGTGAGAGCTCAGTACTTGGACTGCTTTTGTCTCTCTGCACTGTGTGTTGATGTGCAAGCTTCCAAATTCTGACCTACACCAAACTTATGACTAAGGGAAACCACTGGTCAGACAGGGTTTAAGTCTGTCAGGATGAATTCAAGCTACGTGCAATTCAAATGAAAGTGATGGTTACTTGAAAGTGAAGTAATGTGTGACTATAGCTTGGTTTGGTCCAGAAAAACCCCAAATAATTTATTTTGCTAGGCCAGACATAGATTGGAAGATAAAATTCCAGTCTCCTCCGCTGAGAATGAAGAGTTCAAGGCGTGTTACTCATCGTGTTGTTGAGAGTCAGATTGCAGACAACAAAATTATAATTTGTGTAGGTACTTGTGGAGTTTCAAAGGCAAATTGAAGAAGCTGATACTGCTCTGAAAGGCAGGGTTATTTCCTGGAACTCCGTGTTTGTGCTTCCTGTCCCAAATAAAACAGATGAATCTCTTGCTTAGTCAAATGTCTGTGTCCACGGCTTCCTTGTGCTTTAACAGCAGTTGAACTGATTATTTCTGTGCTTTCTTTTTTTCCTTCTTGAAGGCAAATGAAATTATAGTCAGCTGTAGATCAGAGAAGCCAGGGGTCTGTGATTACAGCACGTGGGAGGGTGGCAGAGAGCTCGAGCCTTGAGCTGGAGCCGCCAGTGCTGCGTCAGAGTCCAGAAGAGAGGGTGGATGTCCTTTGGAGCAGGTTCTTGGGAGGTGATGGAAAAGCTGGGCTGAGCAGAGCAGGTAGGACCCCTGCATCCCGTGGGGGGATTTCTCCTCCCACAGCTCAGAAACCAGTTCCATGGCTTAGTGTTCCACACATGGGAAGGAATTTCTCGTGGGAAGAAAAGGTCAGTGAAATCAGTTGCTGTAGATGTTATGCAGATTTTAACTTGGTAATGAGAAGAATGAAATACTTGTGGCTCACACTGGTGCCCTGTGTTGCTCCTGGAGAGGCTTCTTAATATGATGTTAGAAATTATTAAGTATTACATTTATTTCAAATTATTGGGAAATCTGACCCCGAAGGATTATGAACAGACATTGGTGTGATGCTCTAGCACTCTAAAAAATTGCATCAGGACAGTGCTGAGGATTTGTCCCAAACAAGATTGGTCTTGAGTAAGACTGATGAGTAAGTTACTCATTTTTGTATTTTGCCGTAAGAGCCTGTATTTTGGAATGCTGGAGAGCAAAACTTTTTGCAGTTGTTGCTGTAGAAAACACAGGAGACACCATGTTCATGGGAAGTGTAGGTTGCTCCCTGGATAAAAATGGCTGTATATGTAAATGATGGTGTATTCCAACCCCATAATGCACATTGTTCCCTGGAAATGTCTGCTGGAAGGTGGGAGGGCAGTGGGTTATTTATTGTGTTCTCCCCTGGAGACAGGGAGGGAAGGGGCTGACTTCTTCCCTCGCTCCTAGAAAAGGCGAGTTGCTCTTTTAATCCTTGCCTTATTTTACTCCCTGCCTCTTAGGACTTTTCTCGGGGAGAGTGGCAACTGCTGAACTGGTGCTTCCTCCAGGGAGTAGCAAGATACCAGCATTGAGATAAAGCTCACAGTGTCCCTGTGATTTGAACAAAACTAGCAAACAAAAACAATAGTTGTAGTTGCGTTATCGAGGGAGGTTTGTGTAACGCAATAGGCCCTGGATTAACTTTCCTCTGCCAAGGTTGGATTTCCAGCCTCCTGGAGCTGTAACTCTCCTTGTAAAGAGAGTTCAGCGCAGACAAACCCCGTGCTGGAGTCTGTACCCTGCCCAAAATGAGTGTGTTGGCAGGGTGGCAGAGTGGCTGTGTGGGTGGGAGGAAGGTTGAGTATCAGGTGTATCCCTGAGCGGGTGACGTGACACAGGCGGTGTAGCTGCAGATTAAAGTGGGATGAGCAGGGCCCCGGCTGCGTGCTGGCTATCAGGCTACTCCGAGGAGCTGCAGGAGGCTTCTGGGAGAAGTATGCACTTAATCACGTCCATTAGCATGATTAAAATCCTGATTAGCCCGTGTCACTCGCTCCCAATTTCCACCTACACTTTGCCCCTTTTTACCCGGCGTGTTTGCAAGTATGAGCAGCAGCGAGGCTCCAGCCATGAGATGGGCTCGTGAATGGATCCCAGGATTCTGGGCTTTGTGCTCTAACAGAGTTCCTCAGAAAGCTGCCCAGCTGCTGTCTGAACAGCACATGTAAAAAATCAGCCCCTCACAGCTGGAGGAGCCTGAGCAGGGCTGTGGGGAATCCAGTTGAGCGTGGTGCAGGCTGGTCTTGCTCGTCAGTCAGGTGCTCAGGGCTTGCCCGTGTTCCATATCTGGTGTGTCCCAACGCTTGAATTTTAACATCTCCATCCCTGTGTGCTGAGGAGCTCCTCGTGCTGGCTGGCACCTTGGGGCAGGGCTCCTCTGGCCTCCAACAGCCAGGGCTAAATGGGCTGGAGAACAACTCCAGGGATGGATGATTGGGAAAGACAAGGCTGAAACTGAGGTTAGGGAAACTGTAGATCAGCTGGTTGGATTTTGACAAGAAGTGGAAAAAAAGGCAAAAAATGAGGTAATTGTGTAAATTCCTGTGTGCAGAAAATCTCTTTTTTAAAAACTTCACTGGTTGGGGAGATACTGTACATATTAAAACTGGATCTTTTTGGAAAAGCGAACGTCTCTGAGCATTAGGTCATACACTTCCAACACACTCCCGCCTGGGAGTGAGTCATTGTTCCTTTTGTAAAATTGTATTGGAGCTACATCATCCCCAAAAGCTGTTTTTCAGCTGAATTTAGGGTGTTGACACTTGCTCTAAACAAAGTAAAACTGTGGGAGCATTTACCAGACCAATTTCAAAGTGTGTTTACATACTCTGGAGTTGTGACTCCTGAAGTGCGGGAGCTCAGTTCATTCTTGTGAGTGGACACCCTCATCTCTCACACTGAGGATTGGAGCAAATATCTCCATGTAACTTAAGTGATGTTTGTGAAGTGCCTAAAATCCTCTGGAAGGGCAGAGAAACATCCAGGTGCTTTCACCTGGTGTTGTTTCTCCCTCCTCCCACTTGTTTCTTGCAGGGACTGTGCTGTGTCGTCTCTTTGCTGTAGATACTCTGGCAGTTTGTCCTGCCAGGAGTTGATACTGAGGGTTTGTTTCCATATTATGACTTTATTTTCTCTAACGAAACTCGTTTGAGGTTCCAGCCCTCCTCCACTTCATGCTTTCTATCAGGTTGTTGTGCCAGAAGTTCAGTGCAGTGAAATGGGGCTGTGAGAAATGGGTCAGTGCCCAGGTGGGATTTCTACAACTAATTGTAGAAACTGCATCGATTCTGTTAAAGGGGAAGTAGAAACAACTGCTTGGAGGAGGGGGTGCCAAGCACTCATCACACTGGCTTTGTTGGGGAAAATGTGATGGAGACATGCTGTCAGTGGGATGAGTAAGAGCTTGGGGTGAAAAATCTTGACAGACATTCACTGGAAAGGCTTAGGCTGCCAGGCACACCTGGATCCCAGCATGATGGGAGTTGGAAGGAGATCCCCCAGTCCAACCCCTGCCAGGGCAGGGGCACTGCAGCAGTGGCACAGGAACGTGTCCAGGTGGGTTTGGGATGTCTCTGGAGAGGGAGACTCCAGCCCTCCCTGGGCAGCTGTTCCAGGGCTCTGCCCCTCCATGGAAAGAGGCTCTTCCTCCTGCTGAGCTGGAACCTGTNCCCTTGGGGAGCTTTGTGTGGATTGATGGGATCCCTCTGAGCCTTCCCTTCTCCAGACTGACCAGGCCCAGCTCCTGCAGTCTCAGCTCATCTGGGAAATGCTCCAGACCCCGAATCCAGGTTCAGTGTTGCTGTGTTTGCTGTTGACACCATTTCAGTTCATCAGGAAGGGAACCTGAGTGCAGACAGCAGGGAGGACAGGGCAGGAATTAGGCACTTGGAGCTGCTGTGAACAGGATGCAATGGAAATCTGAAAGTTGTGCTTCACTGACAGTTTTCCTGTAATCCCCTCTGGAAAGCACTGGGCATTTTTAAGCACCTGACTCTTAGTGGTTCAGATTTGCCTGGGTTTCAGGCACGCTGAGAGGAAGAGCTCGACTGTGGTAAAAGGTTTTCCCTGGGTGAGGCTGAAGGTCCCTGTGGCCTGGGAGGTGCCCTTGGCAGTGACATCTGCTCGGGAAGTTCACGTGCTCCCTTCCCCCAGGGTAAGTGCAGCTTGAGCCACACTTGAGGAGAAAATCAGCACTGATGTGAAATCAGTAATGATGTTGGATATGAAATGCTGTTGGAAATACGGAGGAAAACCCAATTGTAAACAGCAGCTTAAAGAAAGTGTTTTTAAATGTGATTGTTGGTGCTGTTCACAGCAGTTCCAAGTGTTTAATTCCTGCCTGCACCCTCACTGCTCTCTGCACCCAGGTTCCCTTTCTGGTGCACTGAAGTGGTGTTACACACCAGGCACCAAACACAACAAGTTTTGAATTTGGAATGTTACTTTTTCCAAGAATGCCAGAATGGTTTGGGTTGGGAGGTACCTTAAAGATCATCTCATTCCACCCCCCTGCCATGGGCAGGGACACCTTCCACTGTCCCAGGGTGCTCCAAGCCCCGTCCAACCTGGCCTTGGACACTTCCAGGGATGGGGGATTTTGGTGGTGTTGATGAGGTATATTCCTCTTTGTGTTTTTTTGTGTTTAACCTCTCAATTTCAGCCATTTCTCTGTTTCAGCTTTATTAAATGCAGTGCCCTGTTAAAAGATGCTCCTTTACTTATCTGCACTGGTCTTAAGGAATCTTAGAATTTTTTTGCTGTCCATGGATACTTTCACTGCTGTTAATTAGGTAATTGGAAACTTCCAAACTGGGATAGCAAAGACAGCTCCAGCAGAGGCTCTGAATTAGGCTCTGCAGACAGGGGAGGCAAAGAATGAGACAAAGAACTGAGTCACCCTCTCTTCCTTCCTTTGGACTCTTGTGGTGGGAGTGAATCGTTTCTGGTTTTAGTCATAAATCAGAGCAATTAAAAAAGGGTTCTAGATGCTAATGGCTGGATCATTCAAACTTCTTACTTAGCAGGAGCTGTGGATTTAAGTGTTTTAAATAAGCAGCAGTAAATTAAATTCACTGTGTGATGGCCTGCTGCTGGATTCCCACCGGGACCTTATGGATGCACAGCCTCAGAAGGGTTGCTTTGATTGTAACTCTGGGTGCAGCCCCCAGCCCTGGGGTCCAGCACAGGAGGGACCTGGAGCTGCTGGAGAGAGCCCAGAGCAGGCTCCAGGGTGATCCCAGGGATGGAGCAGCTCTGCTGGGAGGAAAGGCTGGGAGAGCTGGGAATGCTCATCCTGGAGAGGAGAAGCTCTGGGGTGAGCTCACTGTGGCCTTGCAGGGCCTGAAGGAGCCACAGGAAACACGGAGAGAGACAATTCCCAAGGGATGGAGGGACAGGACCCAGGGAATGGCTTCCCACTGCCAGAGGGCAGGGCTGGATGGGATATTGGGGAGGAATTGTTCCCTGGGAGGGTGGGGAGGGGCTGGGATGGAATTCCCAGAGCAGCTGTGGCCGCCCCTGGATCCCTGGCAGTGCCCAAGGCCAGGCTGGACATTGGGGCTGGGAGCAGCCTGGGACAGTGGGAGGTGTCCCTGCCATGGCAGGGGGTGGGATGGGATGAGATTTAAGGTCCCTTCCCACCCAAGCCATCCCGGGGCTCTGGGATTTGGGAATGTTTGGTCAGCCCTGCAGCTGGTCCCGGTGATTTGAGTGTCAGCTCCTGCCCAGGTTTGCAGGATGCAGCTCCCAAAGTGGAATTTGGTTCCACCTCCAGCAGCACCGTTGTGCAGAGTGACAGGACACACCCACAGGGTGTCACCGAGGCTCCAATCCTGCACCCAGCCCTTTTGGGATGATGTACTATGGGCTGGCACACAATGTACGTGTCAGGTGCTTCTGTGACACCACGCTGATGGGGACTGGAGCATGCTGTGGGTGGCTCAAGCAGTTTGTGATTTTATATCCCAAATTTGCATTTATGTATGAAACTACAGTGCCTGTAATCTGAAGGGTTAATTTTTCCAGGATATCTTCATGCTTAAAGTATACATATGAGTTTTCCTTAGGCTGTATTTTAACCTATTTAAGCATTTACGACATGAGAATTAAAGGATATTTCCATCTCGTGTTCTGAGGGCTGGATTTTCTTTAACTGGGATTTTTTTTTTTTTTTTTTTAGGCAAAATGTACTCTTTTTTTGCATTGGGATTTGGACAGAGCATGTAGGGCAATAGGATCAAGTGTCACATTGGGGATTACATATTTGTCCTGAAGTGACCCTCTTAGGAGCTTGCATGGGTGTAATTGGTGAATGACTGGATTTATAGGGATGTATATCTGCATTAGCACTGGTTTGATGTGACTCGAGCTGATTTGCTTTTGGTCCAAACTATTTTCAGCTTGGGGAATTCACTTTTAAGGAGAGATGCTGTAATTTGACTAAAAGTGGCATTTTTAGGCTGGTATTTTCCATTAAAAGCAGTGGTGGTTTTACCAGGATTTAATATGAATGTAGAGCAGTGTTGCACAGCATTGCCTGGTGGCCGAATTTATCCCAAAAGCTGCACTTTTATTTGAGACCTCTGGGTGTTAGTGGTGTGGAAAAAACCTTTATCATACCAACTTCCCAAAATTCTTTTGTTGCATCAGCCACTGTCTTGTTCTTAAACCTGTACCGACTCTTTCACTCGTGGTGTTCTGTATTATTTTGGTGTGTTGTGTCCCTTTGCTGGCAGCTGCTGTGGGATTTCCCTCTCCTGGAAGGAATTCACATGAATTTGAAGGCGTTGGGGCACATGAAGGAAACTCCTTGCACCTCCAAGCTCAGTTTTCTGCAGCGAAGGTTTAGAACTTGCCAGATGAGCAGTAATTGCTGGTCCTGCTGCCAGCCTCTCCCTGTGGGCACATCCTGGTGTGCCTGTCTCTGAGCAGAGCCTGGCACCCTGCTCTGCCTGGGGTGTGGGCTGGCAGCGGGGTTTGCCTGGGCTCAGGTGGGCAGTGAGAGCCCTGCCCTCCCTGCAGCAGCCCTGGGATCCCTTCAGGTGCTGATGGATGAGTGAAGGGCTGTGATTCACAAAGGTCTTTGCTTCTACAGCATCCATTTGCATTTTTTTCCTTAATTACCCTGAGCTGTGTTTGTGCTACAGGTTTCCCTCTGCTCCCCTTCTCCTGCTGCTCTGCTCCCTCTCCACAGCTCCCAGCTGCTGTTTTTTCTCCCTTATTTCTGTTTTCTCAGATCCTGTTTAAGGCCATCTGAGTGTATTCAGTGTGGGGTGGGTTTATTTTCTGCGACACAGAGCTTTTAAAAAGGCTGTTGGAGGGGTGATTGGAGCACAGAATTTAACACGCTGCTCCCAGAAATCCTGACTCTGGCTGGCATCAGCTGATGGTGTCTTGTTTAAACATACCACAGACTTGATGTTTTTTCCCCTTGGGGTTCGACTTCCTGTGATAAAAGGAGATTCCCTTTTAAAGCAGAGCTCCGTGGTTATATAATGAGAGAAGGAAATACTCCAAAAGTGACTCTGGGAGAATAGGAAAGTTATTTTGGTGACTGACTGTTAGACAGGAGAATAGAAAATTTGCTCAGGAGGGCACTGGTAACTCGAGTCCTCTTGGGAAAGTGAGAAGAACACATTTAAGGAATTGAGTGAGGGAGTGACCAGGGCAGAGCAGCGGAAGGAAGGTTATGGTGAGGACAGAGCTGTCCAGTGCACATCTAGGATTCCTCTTGGAGGATTTAACTCTTCCCAAACTGCTTTTCCTCTCCTCCATCAGCTGCTGTGTTGCTCCCAAGCACCAGAAGTCTCCAAGTCTGACCCTCCGAGAGCCGTGCTGGCTTTTGCTGTTGGATTTGAAGCCAGGAGCAGAAGTTACTTTTGAATTTGTGTGTGTGGCTTTGTCTGTGTGTGTCCCCAGCACTGCCAGACCAGGGAGCTCCCTCCTGCCTTCCACCTGCACTTTCTGTGCCCCTTTCCAGGATGGCAAACTTGCCAAGGACTGTGCAGGAGTCAGAGTGAAAATTGGCTTTTTATGCTGTTGGTAGGGCAAAATGGAAGTTGCTAAGGCAGTCTGCTGTTCCTCAGCACGGGTTTTTGGGAGGCAGGGATACAAATTCCCAGGGAAGCCAGCTGGATTCTGGCAGGGAGTCACTGAACTCTCTGAGCCTTCGTAGTTCCTGCCCTTGGAGTTCAAACTCAGCCCTGCACACACCCCACGCTCCCCACAGACACTGCTCCTGCAAGTCTGAGGTCCCTGTGGATTTAAAATGGAATATTGATTTCCCTGGTCTGGGATATTCCTATAGAAACCTGGAAAATGCCCACGATTCATCAAAATTAAGCTGGTTTTCTTGCTAGTCTGGGGTATGTTTATTTTTTCTAGTATGTAATTTATCTGTAGAATAATTTTTCAGCAGCCAGATATGCTGACTGTGCCCGTTACGTTTCCCCAGTGAAATTCCCTGGCAAGCTTCACTTCTTCCAAGATCATTTTGAGGTGCTGATGTAATCAAACGGTTGAATGTGAACTCAACAAGAAATTATGTAGTGCAAAGTTTGCTCTTAAAATCCATAAGGAATTGAAGTGCATGTGTTATTTTAATGTATTTTTGGTGTACGTATTTGTGCTCTTCAGTAACTAACTTTGCTTTTGCTCATTGGGTAATTAAGAGATGTCCGTTTATGCCTGAGGAGGGGGGAAGCAGGACCTACGGTTACAGATCCTTAACACCTCATCAAAATTTCAGTGGGAGTTATTTTTTCAGCTCTATTTGAATAATTAAACATAGTGCTGAACTAATTTTGCAAATGTGTGGGGGGAGCACAAGGAGTAATGACAATAGTTAATCTAAATTGAAACGCATTCGAGCGTCCTGGTTGTACAAGTGTAACACCCTGCTTTATTCTAAATAGTTGTATTACTTAAAAGAAACTTCACAACTTGTAAACTGAGGAGTGAAATATAAACAGAGATTGGGAAATGATCCTCTGAAAGACAGAAGTGGAACAGGGGGGCTCTGGTGATGAATATCTTGTTTAACACAGAGATCACCTTGAGCAGTATAATTTTCCATACTGAATTTTTAACCCTTGCTTCAAAGCGAGGAAACTTCCAAAGTGCCTTGGAGGGACCTGCATGTTGTCCTTAAGTTAGTTTAGTTTTCAAATGAAAGATTGTAGAATTTCATTATTTATGAAACAGAAGCTTTGGATTAAGCTCAGATGTTCCTTTATTAGAGAATTCCAGCTACAAAGGGAGGCTGGGCATCCACCAGCTGCACTCGCTGACTGATAACAGGCTTTTCAAAGTAGGTTTCTTTCAGCAATCCTGTTAATGCTCTAAATTCAAGCCTAAACTTTTTTTGTGGGATTAGGGGTAGGAAGAAAAAAAAAGCTAGATCAGAGGAATAAATGCAAATAATGCAGCATGAACAGCAGAGCAGGAGGGTGAGGTGAGTCAATTATTTTGATATGTGTTTGTAAGTCAGCAGGACAGCATTGCACTCCCCACTTTACAGCATATTAAATAAAATCAGAGTGTAAGAACTGTGAGAACAGACCAGGCAAAAGGGTCGGGTATGTGGGTTTGTGCAGAGCAGGTTTGGGTTCTGTTTTGTCCTTTTTTCGCCTCCTTGGCTTTTACTCTCGGCTGTGGGGAGGTGTGGGCTGTGTCCCTCTGTTTGTGCTGCAGCCTCCGAGAGTCCTGGGGACTCTGTGGGGTTCAGATCACAGAATCCACACTGGTTTGGGTGGGAGGGACCTTCAGGATCATCCAGTTCCACCCCTGCCCTCTCCTGGAGCCCCTTTAGGCCCTGCAAGGGGCTCTGAGCTCTCCCTGGAGCCTTCCCTTCTCCAGGGGAACATTCCCAGCTCTCCCAGCCTGGCTCCAGAGCAGAGGGGCTCCAGCCCTGGGAGCAGCTCTGTGGATTCCTCTGGATCTCTGCAGCAGCTCCAGGTCCCTGTGCTGCTGGCCCCGGGGCTGGGGCAGCTCTGCAGGTGGGGAATCACCTGAGTTGGGCAAAGGGACAGATTTCCCCCTTTCCTGCTGCCCATGCTGGGCTCAGCCCAGGCACGGGGAGTCTCTGGCCAGGGAATGTTCAGCTTCTCATCCCCCAACATCCCTCAGTCCTGCCCAGGGCTGCTCTCCATCCCTTCATCCCCACCCTGGATTTATGCTTGGGATTGTCCCAGCCCAGGTGCAGGACCTTGCCCTTGGCTTTGTCAAACCCCGTGGGTTGGCACAGTGCCACCTCTCCAGCCTGGCCAGGTCCCTGTGGGTGCCCCATCCCTTCCCTCAGGCGTGTGACAGCACCCAGAGCTCGGTGGCACCAGCAGACTGCCCGGGGTGCCCCAGTGCCAGGTGTTTAATTTGGCTTTTTGTATCTCCTAACAGCAGAAAATGCCTTTCCCTCCTCAAAGCCCAGAGCTCTGTGCACAGGTTAGCAGTGGTGGTGTCGAGGAAATAACGCAGCTCTAAAGCCTCAATATTGGCAAATAAAGATTATCTGTGGCTGCCACTGTCACCTTTGTCCTCTCAGCACAAGGTTTCACACCGGCAGCTTGCAGGTCACACTGAACACTCCTCGCCCTGCTTATCTCTTGTGGGAGTTTTGCTGTTAATCTCTCCAAGTACAGGAGCTGTGATTTCTAGATGAAATGCTTTCTATTGTGCTTCTCAGGAGCATAATACCAAAAATGGGGGTTGTTTACTGGAAGGAGCATTTTCATCTACTAAACAGGGATGTGGCCTGTATTTTATGGAATTGACTGAAATCTTACCGTTTTTAATCTGCTTGTTGCATGGGGATTGTTCTCTCTCAGCGAGTTTTTACTAAATTCTTCTATTCTACTAATTTATTATTTAACTATATTTTTGAGAAAAGAAAAATTGAATGTTTTAAGATGCTCGCCAGGTTGACCAGATTCAAGGCAGGCTTTTGCTCTCACATGTCCTTTGTGTAAATTCTGGGTTAATTAAGTGACTCATTCATTCAGTCTGGCTGAGGCTGCAGCGGCCAAGGAAGCTCCGGAGCACATGATGGGGTGAAGGGAAAAACAAACCCAGCACAGGGTGAAACTCTCTGAGGCATCCGAGCTGCCTTCTGGACAGTGAATAGGGAATAGGCAGCCCGTGCCTCAGTGCAGATCTGCAGGATGGGGCATTTCACAGGACATCATCAGAGGTTCTTTGATTCCTAAACACTGCAGGGCTTCTGCTTTGTGTCCTCTTAATTCCTGAGGCCTGGCTGTTAATAAATGTCGCTGTGTTGTGGTTTCAGTTCTGTGCTGTACAATGGCAAATCTGAATTCTGCACCATTTAAACTGAGCTGGGCGGGGATGGATGGGCTATTGGGAAGGAATTGTTCCCTGGGAGGGTGGGGAGGCCCTGGCACAGGGTGCCCAGAGAAGCTGTGGCTGCCCCTGGATCCCTGGCAGTGCCCAAGGCCAGGTGGGATTGGGTTTGGAGCAGCCTGGGACAGTGGAAGGTGTCCCTTCCCGTGGCAGGGGGTTTGGAATGGGATGATCCTTAAGGTCCCTTCCAACCCAAGACAGTCTGGAATTATTCTTGTTTTATTCCAGTGAGTTTCTTGCATGAAACACAGAGGAAGTTCCTGAAACACAAGTCAAAACCTGGAATGCCTGGTTAGGAGGGGGATGGACAAACCTGAAAGTAGAACCTGGAAGTATTTCTTCTTTCAAACACCAAAGAGGAAAAAAAAACCCAAAGAAAAAGCCCCTACCCAAGCCCTCCAGAATTAATCTCCTCATGGTTCTAATAATTTAAGTTAAAAATTTAGAAATGTCTTATAAATATTCTAAATCTAAAGAGATAGAAATGTAAAAGAAAGAGAGGGGAAGTACGGAACATTTTCTGAATAATAAAGTGGATCTTTCTGTAAAACATCTTTACTAATTAATCCGAAAACGAAGCAAACTGAAGTACAGCAGCTTGTAACAAAAAGCTTTTTGATGGAGTTTGCTGCTGGGAATGAGCTCATCCTGGTGCCCAACTGGGCACTGGGCAGGGCTGGAGCTGTTTGCTGAAGCCAGGGGAGCTGCGTGGGCTGTGGGGTCATGCTGGGGGGAGCTGGGAGTGTGGGGCCATCCCTTGGGGCCATCCCGAGCTCTCCCTCCCGCTTCCAGGTGGGCTCAGCAAGAATTTGGATTGTGGGTTTGCTGTACTTATTTTTCTGGCAATTGCATTGATTTTAGGTACATCAGGAGAGCTGGAAAGGGGCTCTGTACCAAGGGTGTGGAGTGCCAGGACAAGGGGAATGGCTTCAAACTGAAGGAGGGTAGATTTGAGTTGTTTATTAGGGGGATATTCCTGGCTGGGAGGGTGGGGAGGCCCTGGCACAGGGTGCCCAGAGAAGCTGTGGCTGCCCCTGGATCCCTGGCAGTGCCCAAGGCCAGGTGGGATTGGTTTTGGAGCAGCCTGGGACAGTGGGAGGTGTCCCTGCCCATGGCAGGGGTGATCCTTAAGGTCCCTCCAACTCAAACCTCTCTAAGGAAAAGTTGTGACAGAATGAAGAAATGTGGTCCCCATCTTCATTGAGAAACATCACTTTGGTCCTCAGGTGGAGCCAGGCAAGGTTGAAATTAAAAATGATGTAACAGAGATCCTTGGCTTCATAATTTTACGTTACTCCTTTTAAAAGAACATAGTACAGTGAATCGATGTGCCTTTTGTGCTTTCTACCTGTTTCTGATTTTAAAATGATGAAGTTGTTGCTTTGAAATAAGCAGTTGATTGGGAAAACTACTTGTAGTAAGGGCAAACCCTGAATATTCAACTTGTGCAACGCTTGTGGGGGTTGACACTCGGATCTTGCTGAGTGGGAATTCAGTGATGTGCCAGAAACACAGAGTTTGCTTCATTCTGAGTCAACTTTAAACACCAGAAGTTGTATTATTCATTGTTCTTTCAGTTTCTCACTCTGATAAGCTGCTTTGTTGTCCTTGGAGGCACTGGGAGCCTCATGCTGGTTCCAGTTTAAATTGCAATATCTGTGTGTAGGGGAGGCTGGAAGGTTTGGAGTCTGCAGAAACTCCAATACAAATGTTTTATTTCTGCCAACTGAAGAAGTGCTGAGAACTGTAAAAATAACAGAATTGCATGTGAGGCGGTGTGTTAGACTTGCCTCCCTTGTCACTGGAATTTGTCTTTAAAACTACGGGAGAATTAATTAGAGCTTGAGTTGTAACAGCTCCTACACGTGAACGCAGCAGGAGCGGCTGAATTCATCGTGCTGGGGGTGGCTCGGAGATCCCCCAGCCCCGGGTGCCTCGGGAACAGAGCTTTGGCACAGTTTTTGTGTCCTCAGTGCTGTCAGATGTGGTGCACAGGCCAGTGTCACTGCATTCCCAGCTCCGGGGTGCATTCCCAGCTCCGGGGTGCATTCCCAGCTCCGGGGTGCATTCCTGGAGTGGAGAATGCAGTATTGGAGTGGAGCCTGTCAGTGCAGGGCTGCACATGGACAGGGCAGCAGTGAAAGGGCTGTGCTGCGTCTTGGAATCTCAGAATGGTTTCGGCTGGAAGGGGCCTTAAGGATCATCCAGTGCCCCCCCTGCCATGGCAGGGACACCTCCCACTGTCCCAGGCTGCTCCAA
>VWZT01009991.1:16341-51829 GCA_013397055.1 Pachycephala philippinensis
TGGCCCCGGGGCTGGGGCAGCTCTGCAGCTGGGGAATCACACATCTCCCACATCTCCACACCCCATGGCCTCAGCTCTCCCGGTCTTCTTTGGATCTGGGTGAATGAGCAGTAGCAGGAATGCAGTTGTGTCTCAGCCAGGAACAAGTGAAAGTGTGGATGGACATAGGAACAGCTGGGCCTTTCTTTTTTTTTTCTTTTTCCTTAATGAGTCTGAGCTGAACAGTTTTACGTCCAGATTAAAAGCTGGATGGTATAATTATTTTTTAATTGGTCTTTTCAGTAAGAACCTGTGCATTAAACCACAGAATTTTCTGAATTCCAAATGCTGCGAGAAATAGAAATCAGGTGGATTAAGTATAGTGCTGGAAATTAATTTTGTGGATGTGTGTGAAGCATTTTCATTCAGTCATAATTCAGTATTTATTAATGCAGCTTTTGATTTCTGAAGGTGTTATTTGAGGTTTTTAAGCAGTGATTCTGCACTGATTTATTTGGCTGTGGTGTGAAGTAACACACGTTGTACTGGTTCCAATCTTGATGAGGAAACTGCTGCTGATGTTGCTGCGTTTTCAGGGCAGGAATCGCTTTCCTTGATAAGCACAGAACACGGATCAGAGAAAACACTTCCAGCAGCTCCCTTGGCTTAGGCTGTAATGCTCTGATAACACAGACAGGGTGAGAGCTGCTCCTCTGCTTTCCCAGGATAACAGGGTCTGTGGGGATGGAATCTTTGAAGATGCTGAGTCTCTCCCTTCTTTTTTATTTTCCCTGTAGTTCTTCCCCAGCTCATTGTTTGTTTACTGTGACTGAACCTTCAAAAATGCAGCAAAGAATGTTCAACTCTCAGGGGGGACCTTCTCTCTGCAAGTACCTGAGGGGAGGTTGTAGTGAACAGGGACAGGAGAAGAGGGAACGGCCTCAGGCTGGGCCAGGGGAGGGGCAGGTTGGACACCAGGAGGAATTTCCCCATGGAAAGGGTGCTCAGGCCTTGGCAGGGGCTGCCCAGGGAGGTTTGGAGTGCCCATCCCTGGAGGTGTCCAAGGAACCCCTGGAGGTGGCACTCAGTGCTCTGGGCTGGGGACAAGGTGGGCATCAGGCACAGCCTGGGCTCAGTGACCTTGGAGATCTTTCCCAATCTTAATGATCCCGTGATTCTCGTGCCTTCCACACCTCTGGCTGGCTCTGCCATGCCTACAACCAGAGATAGGTTTAAAAGCTGTAATTAAATGATGTTCAGCAGCACACTGCAGGTTTTGGGCAGGGTGGAGGGGCAGTGGGTGCCAGTGCCAGCCCCTGGTGCTCTGTGGGGTGTGTTTGGGGCCGTGTGTGTCCAACACCCTTCTCCCTGTATCGTGTCTCAGATCTTGCAGCAATTTGCTCCTGGGTTCTGGTTTAACACAGCTGTCTGCACCTTGTTGTAACCTGTCAGCAGCTGATGGTGGGCACTCAGACTCCAGCCCAGTTTTTCACGCTGAATTGAACAAATCTGTTTTTTCAGGCAGTTGCATAACGGGAAGTGACTGCTCATCTTCTGTTCCACTTATTTTTTATTGGCTTTAGAAACTTTTTTCTTTAGAAACCTGAATTACTCTACTACAGTTGTAAATAAATGTGTGAAGGATTTATTAGGTAATTTCAGGGCCAGCCACTGTTGCCTTGAATTTGCTAAGGGGTGACACTGCTTAAAAATCCCTAAAAGCCATAGTTTTGATGCAGAATATATAAATGTGTTCCAGCTCAGTCCAAGAATTTATCCACAACATAGATGGCTTTGAGTCTTGCTCTGACTGGTTGGTTTTCCAACCCACCTTTAACAAAGGGAACCTTACCCCTTACAAATGGACTTTTTTTTTTTTTTTTTGCTGGTGGGTTTGTTTTTCAATCTGACGCTGAAAAGCTTGGGTAAGGTGAGTTTCTTTATGCCTTGGAAATGTGATCTGTGAGCTAAGAGGCAAAGCAGTAAATGTTACTGACCTTAACCCTATCTGGCTGCACTGCTCTGACCTTTATCTCCCATCTCCCCTTTCCCCAGGTACAGGTATCACTTTCTGCTTGCACCTCCCAGAACGAATCTGCTCGGAGATGCTCTGATTTTAGCTGGAAATCTGAAATAACAGGAGAATGTTGGTTTTCTTTGGTTCTCCTGCACCCTGGTAGTGCCCAAATCCTTGCTTCTGGGGTGGAGAGAGGTTGGTTGTGCTGGGGATCACTCAGAGCTGACCTAACAAAGCTCTGCCTAAGCTGAGGTGCAAGTTCTGTCAGGTGTTGGGCACTGTCCCCACGCAGGGGAGGTCAAATGATGTTTTGAGGCTTCTCCTGAATTTGCCAGGAGAATTTGGGATGTTCCATGAGGGGCTTCTGCCCAGCTGGGATCACAGTGAGGTCCTGACAAAGTCAGCATGTAATCAGGAGTTCAATGTTTTAGTAGTTTTGGTGTCTCAGGACACAGATATTGCTTAATTCTTGCTAATCTGGTCTTCTCCATGTAAAACTTTCAGGTAACAAATCCTCTGAAAAGTTCTGGAATATGGTCGTATTCTGAATGGGTTTGGTTTGAATTGATTCTAACATTTTATGTTGTCTCTGCAATGATTTTGAGTGTCTTTAACGTTTGTGGTAGAGGATGCCCTCTGGTCTAGAAGCCGACAAAAAAGATGGGGAGGGACTGCAGCTAAGAGCCTGGAATGAGAGGACAAGGGGGCATGGTTCAAACAGAGAGAGTAGGTTTGGATGAGATATTGGGAAGGAATTCCTGGCTGTGAGGGTGGGGAGCCCTGGAACAGCTTCTCTGGGCAACCCTTGAACCCATTCCCCCATGTCCTGTTGTTCCAGGCTCTCACCCAAAGTCCCTTTCGAGGGATCTGTCGTATTTGTAATCTGTAACTTCTGAATTTTGGTATGGGCTGAACAAGTGTTGGAGAGGGGAATTATCCCTCCCATGTGCTGGTTTTGATCCAGGAGCTCTGCACACGGAGGAAAAGCAGATTCCCTCTGCGCTGGGCTGTGAGTGGTGTGTGTGTGCCTTGTCCTGGGGATGTGTTTGCTCACCTGGGGCTGCTGAGGGCTGGGGGTGTTTGCAGTCACTCCCCTCTGGCTGTTCTGACACCGCTGCTGCTGTTGGGAATCTCTGATTTCTGTAGCAGAAAACAGCAGGCACTGCCACCAGCCAGGATTGCTGTGCAGAGGGGATGGATATGGGTGAAGGAGGGTGGAATTCCCTGCAGGGCAGCCTCTGTGTGCAGCAGCAGATCCCACAAACAGCAAGCAGGATGAGCCTTTACTGGGAACTGCTCGTGGAATTCTGTCTGTAAAGAGCAGTTCGTAAAAAAACATCACTGAGCAAAGGAGATGCTGGGTTTGCTGTGGAGTGGATTCATCCTCCAGGGTTTATCACCTTTGGTGGGACTGATTTTTGGGGACGTGGGCAATGCCTGGATCACGTTCCTTGTGTGTTCCTGCACATCTGAAATATTTCCCCTCAAGTAGACAGCTTATCAAACCTGTCACACTGATGTGCTTGGGTACTGCTCTGTGTTCAGAGCACATCTGGGCATGAGAGTTGGGTTTATAGGAATGTATGTAAATGACCTTTTTCATGGAAATATTTATATATATATTAACCAAATAACATGTATTTTCAGAACTTTTAACCCAGTGTCCTGGTCATGCTGCCAGCTTGTATTCTGCTTAATTTTGGTGGGTTTTTTCTTCTGTTTTTTTCTCCGAAGCATCCATGTAAAATCCAGTGCCATAGTAAGTTTCCAACCTGAAAAGCCAGGACTTAAATAAACCCAAAATCTCTGTTGTAAAGGTACTTTTAGGTCAGGACTGGGGCAGTTGCAGGTTGGGGTGAAGCAGCACGGGTCAGTGGTTCCACCCTGTTGGAGTCCCTGTAAAATGCTCCATTCACCAAGCAAAGCTCAGCTCCAGGAGCACCTGCATGGATCCTTTCCCATAAAACCCTAGGGGCTCGAGAGGTGGATTTTTAAGTGCTCAGTGAGGTCCTTTAACTGTCCCTGAGTTGTGACCTGCAGCTCCCTGCCCACCCCACATCCCCATGGGATAATCACGCCCCAGGACAGGGGTACAGGGGGAGGTTGTGACCTGGGGTAGGTGAGGAGATACTCATGGGCAGCTCGGGCACTTCAGGTATGAAACCTGGCAGGCATCAACCTGGAAAATGTAAGGAGATTTCAGTCTGGTGAATTTTCACGCTTTCTTACAATAATGAAGTGTCAGAGAGGGTTGGGAATTCTCCAGGAGCTGTTTGGCTTTGAAGCTGTTGCTGTGGCAGCCTGCAAGGTCCCGAGGAGATGGGAAACCCAAACTTCTCTCCTGTTTGCCCACAGCAGGGCCTGAGCTGATGCTGCAGACAGCGTTCCTTAATCTGCTGTAACTTGGGAAAATCGCTGTTGGTGGCAGCAATTTCCTTCTTGGTTTTCCGAAGCCGAGGAAAGATGTTTTGCAGTTCCAGTGAGATGAGGGAGTTCTCCATTCTGGGGTTCATGGGTGTGTTTGATACAGAACCATGGAATGGTTGGGTTGGAAGGGACCTTAAGGATCTTCTCATTCCAAACCTCCTGCCATGGCAGGGACACCTCCCACTGTCCCAGGCTGCTCCAAGCCCCATCCAACCTTGGGCACTGCCAGGGATCCAGGGGCAGCCACAGCTTCTCTGGGAAACCTGTGGCAGGGTCCCACCACCCTCCCAGCCAGGAATTCCATCCCAATATCTAATATAAATCTCTCCTCTTTTAGTTTAAGTCCATCACCCCTTGTTCTATCACTATCTCTGCCTTTTCTAAGCCCCCTTTAGGCACAGGCAGGACACACCTTCACGTTATTTTTTGGATGCACATAACACTGCTGACCATTCCATTGACCCTCTGATCTGCACAGCGAGGGTTTGGCGTGGGTGAGAGTGGAATAAAGCAGAAGGGGTGTTCTGGAAGCATCTCCAGCCTTGCCAGAGGAGCTGTGGGGGAGCAGTGTTCTGCTCCTGCTGCTCTGGGTGTGGTGTGCCTGCAGTGAGTAACAGGAGGATCCTTCTTGTTTGACGTGTTGGACAGCCTGTTACACCTCGGCTGAGAGACTTTGTAGAAGGCTTTTTAAGAACCAGCAGAAATGTTGATTTTTAAAAAGGGCCTGAGAGATAAGCCCTTGCAAATGCCCTGTTTGTTCCAGTCGTGGGCTGGGGAGGCTTTCCTGGTGGTTTGCTCTTGTAGTGACAGCTGAGCTGGCTTGCTGGAGCTCCCAGGAAGCAGGGGTGATGTGAATATGAAAAAAACTTAAGTAAGAGCTGCTCACAGTCTGGTGTCTCCAGCTACCCTTGTGCTACTGAGTTCTGTGTTGTTTGGTGACTTCTGGTAGTGCTGGGATGTTTTATTTCAGGAGATTTCCTCTTGCAGCCTTTGACCCGGGGCAGAAGTCCTCTCCCAGACACTGCTGGGGTCTGTTCCAGAGCTGCCATGGACCAGGACCATTCTTGGGTCCGTTTGCATGCAGCAACCCTGGTGCAGAGAGCAGGATTTTGTACGTGGGAATGTTCCTGGTCACTCTAACTCAGCTGTGACATTGCAGCTCCTGGTGAGGAGCTCCTTCCCGTTCCTTCCTGATGCAGGAGGGCATCTCAGGAAGGCCATCAGTCTGCTTAGCAGCCTCTCATTAGTGGCCAAGTGACATTTGGATAATGAAAGCTGCTGCTTCTCCTTGGTGCCATCAAAGAGTTCATTAATGTTCCCGCAGCTAGGGCAGGACGGGCGCTGGAGGAGCTCCAGCCTTGAACGATGATTTCATAGTTCAAGACTTGACTCTCTTCTTAGTGCTCCTTGTACAATGTGTGTGCAAGTGAGTATTTATGAATGTCAAATCATTAAAAAAGCTATTTCTGCCCTATAGTATCCCAAAAGATGCAGGTTGGGTAATGCTGGCAGAGGGTGGGTGTGGGGATGTGCTTTGACAAATAAAGCAGATGACAGGAGTCACAGCGGATCTGTATTGATTAGACAGAACAGTAGGAAGAATTCCTGAATTCTTAAACCCTCTATTTTTAGATGTAATTCGTCTGGGCTGAAGGCTTTCTGTTCCCTGAATTGTTCCAAAAATAAATATTTCAGAAGAGGATTAAACTTGAATGTGAAAGACAGTGTTTTTTATGCATCAGTGTTCATGGAAGGAGCTGGTCAGAAATCACTATTCTCCTTAAATTTGCATGCTCTGAATCCAAATTAGAGCTGCTTTCACCAAAACTACTCATCCACACGGGAGGCTCGAGGTGCTGGTGAGAATGCAACTGTGAGAGCTAATTTTAGCTAATTCAGTCCTGTGAGCAGCAGAGTCCTTCAGCTGTGAAAAGAGACACTTCGCTCTTGCTTAAATCACTTTCTTTTTTTATTGAGCTTCTGCTGAACAGGGACAGGCTTTGCTGATTCTCACCAAGGGCAATTTCTGCCTTGGGTTTTGGTGCTGGGTTTCTTTTTGGTGTGAACCTGGATGTTAAGATTTTTTTTGTTTTGTTTTGACGCTTTAGAAAGATCTTTGAATCCTTCTACGCATCGCTTGTGTCAAAGTCGTTCATCTCAGCCTTCTCTGGGTGTTTCCAGGCTCCTGCCACGTGTGCTTTGTGTGTAACAGGGTCTCTCCCACCCTTCCCGTGTTCCTCTCTTGGGCACTGACAAACCAGAGAGGGCTCTGGCTTCTGGAACTTTCCTTCCCAGGTGAGTGCAGCCCTTGCTGCGCTGCCCAGAACCCTTCAGGAAGGTCCTTGGCTGGTCCTTGACACTGGCACTGGCAATCCATGAGTCACTCCTCCAACTTCCCAGAGTCATTGCATGTTGTTTCTCTTTTTCAAATTGCTCCTGACATCCAAAAATCCGTGGTGCTATAGAAACAGCCCCGCTTGTGCAGCTGCTTATTTCCTGTCTGATTGTATGAACCTCACTGGGTTTTAACTTTGTCAGCCTGAATCGCTGCCGAAGACTCTTGTTTTAAAGTCTGTCCCCTCTAATAAGGGTGAAATGTGGATGTTGCCAAAGAGTGTCTGCTTGCTTTGCAGTGGGAGACCTTCATTCTTCCATGTGCTACCTGGGTTGGGGAGGATCATCTCCTTCTCCAAGCAGTAGGACTTGCGTGACTGCCGTGGAACTCTGCCCTGCTGTTCATGAATATTTCCCTAGAAAATGATTCCCTCTTCAAGTGCATCCTGTGTTTTGAAGACTCTTTAAATTATTGGTCTAACTTAGCTTCTCTTGGGAGAAGCTCTACTCAAAAGCCTGGAATTAAATGTAGAAGCAGTCTCTTTCAAATCCCAGAATCATTTGGGTTGGAAAAGATCTCCAAGGCCATCGAGTCCAACCTGTGCCTGACCCCCACCTTGTCCCCAGCCCAGAGCGCTGAGTGCCACGTCCAGGCCTTCCTGGGACACCTCCAGGGATGGGGACTCCAAACCTCCCTGGGCAGTTCCAGTGTCTGATGATCCTTTCCATGGGGAAATTCCTGCTGCTGTCCACCCTGAGCCTCCCCTGGCCCAGCCTGAGGCCGTTCCCTCTCCTCCTGTCCCTGTTCCCTGGGAGCAGAGCCCGACCCCCCCGGCTGCCCCCTCCTGTCAGGGAGTTGTGCAGAGCCACAAGGTCCCCCCTGAGCCTCCTTTGCTCCAGGCTGAGCCCCTTTCCCAGCTCCCTTATCCATTTCTCCTAGGATTTACTGACAGCTTTATTTGAGATGCCTCATGCCAGTGTGGGAACAGGAGTTTGATGCTGAACAAAAATTCATTGAGTATTTGGCAGTGGTGCCCATGAAGGAAAAAAGTCCATCAGGTATTTGTGAACAATCTCTTTGTTTAGGGTCTTGGTGAGTTCAGGAACAGGCAAGGAGACAACGTAGGGGGTTGTGGCCATAAAGGCAATCTTCCTTCTCCTGGAAGGTGTCTCTGCTCATGGCAGGGATTGAAATGAGATCTTTAAGGTCCCTTCCACCCCAAACCATTCCATGGTTCTGAGATTCCTTGTCAGGTTGTCGTAGTTATTGCTGTTAGTGTTATTGCTCCGGGAAGAGCCAGGGATGGAAATCTGAGCTGCCCAATCTGGATTTCATGGCCACCGTGTATATTTAGCTCAGGGTTCAGCAGCCTTTGCCTTTGGAGCTGTGGCATACGACACCCTGGGGCTGCTTTGCATGTGGAATGCTGGAGCCGGGATGGGCAACGCCCCTCTTGGCCTCTCGGATCAAGTGATCTCCATGCCCTGGATGTGTTGGAGACGGGAGCTATTTAAAGGGAGCTGTTTATCCTGAGCTTTGGAAACCAGCTCTGAAGGGTGAGAGAACAGGAAACTCAAAGGTTGAGGGGCTTTCTCTTGCAGGGCACGGGAAAGAGTCGTGAACTTGGGATGGGAAAACAGAAAATGCTGCTTGTTTAAGGAACTTGAGGGAGCTGGGAAGGGCTTCTGATATGGGGAATGGCACATTCTTTGTGTTACGAGCTCAGTGGCACTGAAGTGCATTCCACCTGGCTGGAATAAGAGTGATAATCCAGAGCATTGCTCTGCTCCCTGTGTCTGGCATCATGAACAGGGACTGGAACAATCACTGCTCACACAGAAAGTCCTGGATTGTTGGCACTGGAGCCTGCCCAGTGCTGATCATTTTGTGAGGTGGATGTGGGGAATCGCTCTCTTTCATCCTTTCTGGGTGGATTACCAAGATAAGCTCTGTGCTTTTCTCTGGGACCAAGCAGAGCTGGGAGTTCGCTCCATCCTCCAAAGGGCTGCCACTGGAAACTGGTAGAGATGAGTAGTTGCTACTAAAAGTAGTAAGAACCTTCAAAATTACAAAAACCTGAGGGGAATTGTCAATGTTTGCCCCGAAATAGGGATATGATGTTGGCACTCCTTGGAGTGCGACCCCATTGTAGGACAGGTGGGGTGTGCTGGCTGAACTCTCAGGTGAGACTGGGGTAACCTGGCAGCAGTCAGTGTGCTAATGGGGTACAGGGGATTCACCTTTTCTGGGAGGGGAATCTCTGGGGATGGAGCAGCCCTTGGAATGTTCTGTACTGACAGGATGAGGAGCTCAGGAAGCAGAGGAGCTGAGGAACAAGAACTGCTGGTGCAGGATGTGGAACTGGATCTTCCAGGGACAGCAAACAGGAGCAGTCTGCAGGCCAGGCAGTGCCTGTTCCTGATGGTGCAGGCAGGGCCAAATGGGGAGTGGTGTCAGTGAGATCCCTGCTTTTCCTCGGTGCTGCTTTTCCCTGTCACTCGTGGGAAAACAGTGCTGGGGAGGAAGGAAGCTGGGAGCTTGGAATCGGGGTCACAATGCATGGACAGGTATCTCTACACGTTAAAATAGTTCTCAGAAATATTTCTGCAAACTGGAGAACAGTGCTGGTTAATCATGGGCCACGTGAGTTGGGATTTGCTGGATATGTGGGTTTTTTCCTGCTGTTCAGCAAGGCTTCTGGAACAGTGGAGTCTTCCTCAATTTATCATGTCAGGGGACAGGGTGAAGTCCCTCAGATTAATTTAAGACCCAACACATAAGAAATCTGTGCAGCACACCTTTAATTTCAGCAAATCTGTCGATTTGGGGTAAGAAGCACAGATATTTAACATTTCTACTTGTCAGTGAGAACACCCTCTAACTTAAAGACCAGCAGTTTTACAGTGGGGGCAGTTAAGACCCCCACAGTACAGGAATTCTGCCCTTCAGGGGTTGTTTAGAGAGCAACCAGAGGTGCAGCTTCACCAAAGGAAAAGTTGCTTTGCCCAGACCAAGAACCTGGGGTAGATTTGATCTCACAGTTACCAGGCTGACCCAGCACTGCCCCATCTGAACTGGAGCAGCACTAAAAAAGGAGCTCCTGCTTCTCATTTTCTTCAATTCTGCCCGAAAAGAGAGGGCTGAGGGTTGTTTTTCTTAACAAATAAGGTAAAGTTTTAGTGGTTTCTGTGCAAAGAGATTGGAATCTCGTGTGTGAGAGTGGATGGACTTCAAGGGAGCAGCCAGTCGGGCTGTGCCTTGGGCTGTGGTGCCCTGGGAAGTGATGTGGGTGTCCTTCAGTGGGAGGGAGCTGCAGAGAAGGACCCTGATGTCCCAGTTTGTCACAGGGTGGCTCACCTGCAAATATTGATGTGGAGAAGGGAGGTGTGAGTTTGAGGTGTGTGGTAGCAGAGCTCCCTCTGTGGGGAGGGGCAGGGTCAGTGTTACCTGAGCAGGAGCTGACACTGAGCACCTCGTGCAGCTGGATCCTGGACAGGATATTCCTCCATTCCCTAATTAGTGTGGTAACTCCCCTTCCCAGCCTTCTGAAGGGAGCAGGACTCTTCTGGAAGGTTTTCCTCACTCCTGAGTGCTTCACCGCTTTACTAAAACTAAAATGACACTTTTCACTGGGCTGTTTCCTCATTTAGCTAAAAGCTCTGGCATTTTTCTTCCTGGAACACGAAATGTCCATCTGTGGGGAGAGGAACACGGATTAGTGTTTCTGTCTGACTGCTGAGCAGGTACTGAGATGATATTTTCCTGTGAGATTGGCTGGATGACTTGCAGTGGTGGAGAACAAGATGGACATTTATTTCTCCATGCGGATTGAAATACTTTAACTCTGTGGCTCAGTTTATGTTCTCTTCTGCAAGGGGGCTACAAGGAGCAATTACTGGGATGGAATATTTTTTTTAACAGCTACGTTTGCTTCACAATGAGGAAACATTATCAACAGAATGGAAAATATTGGGTAGAAAAGTTTGGAACACGACACCCAGGTGAGGGAATGGTTCCCTGGTGAGGCTGGTGGGAGCAGCTGCACTGGAACCACAGCAAACACAGGGAAAACAGCTGGAGCAGATAAAGGTGGGCTCGTGGCTGGGATGTGGCTGTCACAGGTGCCTGGGCAGGTGTGACAGGGACTGACAGGTCCCTGTGAGCTCTTAAGCCATTCATTGAGCACCTGAAATGCTGCTTAGGGCAGGGATGTCCTGATCAGCCTGGATTAATTCAGCTTTAATGCTGTGTTTGGGGAAACCTATTAAGGTGTGTAACGAGGGAAAAGTCGCTCCCAGTTTTCATGGAATATCCTAAACAGCTTGAGCAAGTGTGGATGGGAAACAGCAATCACAGGATGGTTGGAATGTGAGGGGACCTCTGGAGACCTTCCAGTCCAACCCCTGCCAGGGCAGGGGCACAGGAACGTGTCCAGGTGGGTTTGGGATGTCTCTGGAGAGGGAGACTCCAGCCCTCCCTGGGCAGCGGTTCCAGGGCTCTGCCCCTCCATGGAAAGAGGCTCTTCCTCCTGCTGAGCTGGAACCTGTTGTGTTTTGGTTTGTGTCCCTTGCTCCTTGTCCTGTCACTGACCAGAGTGTGGGACCATCCTCTGGCAGCCCTTGGGGAGCTTTGTGTGGATTGATGGGATCCCTCTGAGCCTTCCCTTCTCCAGACTGACCAGGCCCAGCTCCTGCAGTCTCTGCTCAGCAGAGATGCTCCAGAGCCCTGAACATCCCTGTGGCCTCTGCTGGGCCCTCTCCAGCAGCTCCTTGGCCTTGTACTGAGGAGCCCAGACAGAATTGGACACGATATTCCAGCTGTGCCTGAGCAGGGCTGAGCAGAGGGGCAGGATCCCCTCCCTCACTGATCCCAGCAACAGTGAGATCCTATTCCTGGTGAGGAAGGAGCACTAAGAAAAGCTGCCCGGATCACTGGAGGGGGACTGCAGCAAAACCTCCCAGGTTTTGGTTAATTCTGAGTACCAGCACTCGTGTCCCAGCTGTCCCTGGTTCCCTGGCACCCCGCACTCTGCAATCACACCCTTCCCTCTGCTTTGTGTCTTGCAGATAAGCAGCTTCTGAGGACTGAAGAACCTGCCCAGGGAACACCTGCTTGTGAGGTAGGAACTGATTTTCTAATGACCCAACACTAAATCTCTGATTCAGAAGCAGAGGTGGGATCCAGCTGTGTGCACACCAGAACAGCTGTGCTGGGAATTGCAGCGACCATCCAGGAGCTGAAATGGGAGTCCTGCCACTGGAACTTCTGTGGAGCAAACACACCTGGAGTGCACTCACCTTTCCATTCTGTTCTGTTCAGGCTTCTAATCACTGCTCTTCTTACACCCTTCCAGTTAGAGTCCTTCCAGGTAGAATCACAGAGAGGTTTGGGTTGGAAGGGACTTCAAGGGTCACCCAGTGCCACCCCTGCCATGGGCAGGGACACCTTCCACTGTCCCAGGCTGCTCCAAGCCCCAATGTCCAGCCTGGCCTTGGACACTGCCAGGGATCCAGGGGCAGCCACAGCTGCTCTGGGCACCCTGTGCCAGGGCCTCCCCACCCTCACAGGGAACAATTCCTTCCCAATATCCCACCCATCCCTGCCCTCTGGCAGTGGGAAGCCATTCCCTGTGTCCTGTCCCTCCATCCCTTGTCCCCAGTCCCTCTCCAGCTCTCCTGGAGCCCCTTTAGGCCCTGGAAGGGGCTCTGAGCTCTCCCTGGAGCCTTCTCCTCTCCAGGGGAACATTCCCAGCTGTCCCAGCCTGGCTCCAGAGCAGAGGGGGTCCAGCCTTTCAGGTATTTATTGAAGTTTCAAATATTCCTGGGGTTCTGTTTGGGATAACAGGGCTGCTGTGGAACTCAAGGCTTGTCCTTTCTGGCCATTTGGACCTTCTTTCATTGCCTTTTCTGCTGCACAGGGCTCACATCTTGTTTAACTTGGTCACTCAAATCTTCTTTTTATCAGAGTAAGAGGACTACAAAAGATTAAAATGGGTAAACTAGGGTAAGAAAAACAAGTCTGATTTGATTTGTTGGGAATTGGGAGCAGCGGATCATCCATGTTTTTTATCCTGGCTGTCCTTTGGGAAGCCACAATAAAGCTCCACTTTACTGGAATCTGCCATCAGGTCTGCAGCTGGGATGTTCGAGGTGCAGGTGCTCACGTGATGTGGTTTGGGGAAGGAATTACAATTTATTCCTGATATTTGTATGGACTGAGAGACCCAGGTGTGTTCTCCAGAGCAGTTTGGGGTTGTTCTCAAATGCTGGTTATGTCTTTGAGTCCTGAGAGGAATATCTGCTGTTTTCCTCACTGTTTGATCCATCCATCTGCCTTTTCATTTAAAAAAGATGGGTGCTGAGCTGCTGCTGGCAGTGCTGGTACATGCAGTGACCCTTGGCTGTGAGGGGTGCAGAGGAGTCACACGGATGCAGCTCTAACACCTTGTTTGATATCACCAGCTTTATCCAGTGTGATCTCCTGGAACTGCCTGGAGGTGACAGGAGCCTCACAAGCCTCCCAACCTTAGTTATGGGATAGAGTTGTTCCTCAGGTGCCTTTTTTGTTCAGTGTCCTTAGATGGCAGATGCAGAGATAACATCACAGGTGCAGAGTCCTTCATTGTCAGTGGGGCTGATGCTGCTCAGGGTGGAAGAGGCTCCCGTGTCCCTGCTCAGGGTGGCACTGGGAGATGCTCCCCATCCATGCAGTGGCTGGAAGGTGCTCCATTGCAGCAGAAGGTGCTCCCTGGGGCATTCCCAGCTCCTGCTGTCGGCCCGGGGCTGTGGCTGCGGCCGTCTTAAGTCGTTGTCTCAAAGCCACTTGAAGAGAAGCCAAGGAAGAAGGTGGCTTATCTCCCCTGGGTGGGATGGAGGGGGGGCCGTGCCCAGAGTGCCCCACGTGCTTGTCCCCGTGGCCTCAGTGGCCCTGCAGAGGTCACAGGAGGTGGGGTGTCACCTCCTGCTCAGGGAGAAGCCGGACAGGGAAGGTGACGGAGGAATGGGAGAGCTCTGTGTTTTCCTTCCTGCACCTGCCAGTCTTGAGTGGGTTTTATTTTTCCTCTTTTCTACCTCTCTTGGCTTGGACCAGTGTGGTCTGAAGGTCTGCCTGGGATGTCTGGGCTCGATCTCAGACTTCATGGAATATCTCCAGTGGGAAGGGACCCTTAGGGATCATCGAGTCCAATTCCCTGCTCCTCGCAGGACCACCTAAAACTAAATCCCATGACTGAGAGTGTTCTCCAGGCACCCCCTGAGCTGTGACAGGTTGTGTTGTACCTCCCAGCTTGTCTAAGGGGGTGACTTTGCCATTAGGATTTCCCTCCTTGCATTTCTCCATTGTCCCAAACTGGGAGTTCCGGTGGAAGCTGCTTCTGGAGTCCCAGGGATCCATGTCTCTGCCCATTTGCTGTTCTGTGGTTTCAGGACGTGGAAACCAACCAGGTGTTTCCCAGAGGCTGCACTGAGCAGCTGAAGTGCTTCCTGGAGTAATTTATCCGGGAATATTTAATCCATGCTCGTTGAGCGTGTGAGTGAATAAAGGCAGCTTCCTCCCCAACATCCTCTGGGAAGCTGGGAGGGCAGGCAGGAAGGAGGGAGCCTTGCTGGGAGCTGGGCACTGCCTGCTCCTGGCTGGATGAGCTGCCTGAGGAACATCCTGGGTTCTTTACAAGCCTGAGCCTGATATCTCGGGTTGTCCCTCAGGAATAGCTGAGTTCTTCCTGCTGATTTCACTGTGAGCACAGGGGATGTTTGGTCATCCCTCTTAAACTGCAGACACTGACTGTGATTGTGGCATCTGGATCCTCATCTGGTTCTTTTGTTGGTTCCACGTGTACAGGTGGGGAGAAAACCCTTCTGGAAACGTTACCTGCTGCATAAATTTGTATTTTGTTGGATAACGGCTCTGCCTGGGAAGAAACACCCACAAACCCACATCTTTAGAGTCAGTTTTGTTGGGTGGGAGGCCCTGGCACAAACCTGGCACCGGGTGCCCAGAGAAGCTGTGGCTGCCCCTGGATCCCTGGCAGTGTCCAAGGCCAGGCTGGACAGAGCTTGGAGCAGCCTGGGACAGTGGGAGGTGTCCCTGCCCATCTAGGGGGTGGAATGGGATGGGCTTTGATGTCCCTTCCAACCCAAACCATTCAGAGATTTGAGGATTCTGGGTCACTTTACCACTTAAGGTTTTACTTTCTTGAAGTGATGTGGGAAGAACCCTTAATTAAAATCAAAAAAGGTGTTGTTTTTTTTTTCCCAGTACCATGCTGAATATTTATTTATTTAATCTCCTCTTTTTCCCCTTTTGGAAGGGAATTGCTGTGTCCAAGGGCACCTCAGTGTGGCACTGGACGCTGCAGCTGTACCTGTGATAAGAAAGTGAATCATTCTCTAAAGAAACCACCAGACCGTGCCTGATAACACCACAGGGACACCTGGAATGTCTTTTATTGCTCTTTCTTTCACTGAATCTCAGCTTTTGTTTTCTAAGCAAAGCCTTGTTTTCCAGCACCCCTGAATGTGTTTGTTATCAGGAGCACGGAAATGTAAATACAATGGTGGTTGGACTGCAGCAGCTCCTCCCTTCCTCCCCCTGCCTTCCTGCATGCACTCGGGGAGGGGGAAGCTGTTCTTCTGCATTAATTCATTTCAGAAAGGACTGTTCTTCCCCCTGCTGCCACCCCACCAAATTTCAAAGAGAGACAATTCTCTCCTTGAGACCGAGAACTGACACAAGGCCTCGTGCTGTGGCTCCTCTTGGCATTTTCCCAAGCTCCTGCCCAGCAGCACATCCCACTTTTAACCAGATAAGCCACACAGGCACCGTTCCCCTTGAACTGAGGCTGCATTCTTCTGCTTGCAACATTTGAGCACGTTTCCTAGAAGAAAAACTGAAAAAAATGGAGCCTTCACCAACCTGAATCTCCCAGCCTTAAGTTTGCAGCTGTTTTTGAGAGTTGCTGCCCAAGTGTGCTTGTGCTGGGTGTAGCTGGTCTCTGGGAGCTAATGTTGGTGGATCTCTCAGTCAGCAGGAATTCTGTCATTAAAACCAGCTCAGGATAACAGAAAGGCTCCAGTGCAGAAATTGTTCTTTTGCCTCGCTCAGGAGGAGTTGGGCTCAGCTGTTGGATGTGAGCAGTCCCTTGGCCTCGCTCTGTGCCCGTCATCTGCTTTTTTTACTGAGTCTGTCATGAACTTGGCGTGGCAGGATCAACTTCGTGGGCAGAGTTATTTCTCTGCAGTTACCCGGGCCTTTCTTGCCTAGCCTGGCACGGTGAATGCCATCGGTGTGCCTGTGCCATGCTCAGGCTGCTCCCTGGTCACTGCTGAGGAGTTCAGGGATGCTCTTCTGGCCCTGGGCCAGCTGTGGGGCTGAAGCAGCTAAAGAAAAATCCCCGGGATCCTCTCTAAGAATAAACATCACGTGAGAGCAGGAGTGTCCCCCTGCCTGGGGAGAATTAAAGTGTCGTGCTGGGAGGCAATAACAGCAGCAGCTTAAGGGCTGGGCTGGCATCCCTCTGCCTCAGGGATAAGCTGCAAGGCCACAGCAGGGTCTGGCCTGCACCTTCAGCTTTCCTTGCTGCTGAGGATGACACGGTGCTTTCAGAGCTCCCTGGGTTTATCCATCAGAGATCTGATACATCCCCTTTTGGAGGAGGTGGGAACGTTCCTGCTGAACCTGTGGTCTGGTAGAGCTCCCTCCAGATGAAATGCTGCTGAATGTGCCATTGAACAGGCACTTTGCTGTTTTCAGGCACTTTTCTGTGGCTGTATCTTTGATGTCCCAGCCCTGGGTAGCAGGGAGGTGCTGGGCTGGTGCAGGAGTGAGGTGATGCCGCCTAGTAGCTCCTGGTCTGGCACAGGCACCGAGGGATGCTGAGCTAATTCACCTTCCCAGGAATTCCCTCGAGGGGGGAGAAGGTCCCTCTCTGCACTAACTGGTGCTGGAGCTGTGAATTGTCCCCTGGTCCCTCAGAGCATCCTGAGTTCTGCCCTGGGGAGGTTTGGGGTGACTCATGGACCTTTCCCCTCTCACACCCCGTTCTGAAGCTCAGTTATCCTTCTCCTTGTCCTTGGGAGCTGTTCCATTAGCACCAGGAGTGCCCCTCTCCCTTGGATCACAGGCAGGCAGTTTTTGCCTCCCAAGCTTCCAGCAAATCCTCTCCTGAGCTGTTGTAGCCAAAAGGTTCAGCTCTGCCTGCAGAGGGACCTGAGTGTGCTCAGCACTTTTAAAGCCAAAGGCTTCTACCTTGGTTTAAAAGGATTTCAGAGTTTTGCCTTTCTCACGTGTGCGTAGGCACAAATATCCCTGCTTAGGAGTAATTCCTGTTAACGTGGAATGTGTTTAATCTCCATTGTATCTGTTGTGGATATATCGTATTATATTCATCTTGTGCCCCAAGATGAACAAAATCCATCCATTGAATTGCCAAAGGTGCTGCAAAAAAGCCCTTTCTAAGCATGTTCCAGTGGCACACCGGTGTGTGAAGGCAGACTGGGATATCCCAGAGCTGGCCTTAACAGGGTCAGGAACTGGGGGATCCCAAAGCTGTCCTTAGCAGAGTCAGGAACAGGGAGATCCCAAAGGTGTCCTCAGCAGGCTAAGGAACAGGAAGATCCCAAAGGTGTCCTTAACAGGGTAAGGAACAGAGGGATCCCAAAGCTGTCCTTAACACGGTAGGGAACAGGGATATCCCAGAGCTGTCCTTAGCAGAGTCAGGAACAGGGAGATCCCAAAGCTGTCCTTAACAGGGCCAGGGGGATCCCAAAGGTGTGCTTAACAGAGTAAGGAGAATAAGGAACAGGGATATTCCAGAGCTGTCCTTAGCAGAGTCAGGAACAGGCTCCACAGCTTGGAGCCTTCCAGGTGTATTCTGCTCCCACCCTAAATGTGCTTAGGGATTTCAATTCTCCATGAATTTCTGAGCACCTGAGTGGCCTCTGCAGAAAAAAGGGGGTTTTGTTCGTGCCCTGGAAACCCCAGTGGATCAGGTGGGGAGGTGCTCGTGTGTGGGACGTGGGCATGTCCCCTGGAGCAGTTCCTCAGCGTGGTCACAGAGCTGGGCATCAACAGGGCATTTGCTTTTCCTTGTTAAACATCTGCTTCCATAAGGCTTTGTTGTGGTTTCCAAACAGCACCCCTGAGCTCTGCAGCAGCCCAGCGTGTCTGTTCCAGTTCCAGGTTCCTCTGGGGGCATTTCTGGGAGTTTGCAAAAGCCATGATCCTCAGAGGCAGCTGAGGAGTCCATAAAGTCCCTCACTCACTATAGCCGAGATCTTGCAGAATTTGCAAACAGCTAAAACTCATTTCTTGGTATAGAAGTGCTTCGTTGCATTCTTCCAAAGCTTTTTGACCTTCCAGTAGTGTTTGAAAGCTTTAAAATATTGTTTTCTCTTGACAAATCCCCTTGAAAAAGCATTGCCAGGTTTGCTGTTCCCTCCTCTGGAGCACCAAGCTGGTGCTGAGTTGTCACGAATGAAAACGATGCTCCACTCAACTTTCTCACGTGGGAGCTTCCAGCCCTGTGTCCTGATGGGCAGGTTCTGGTGCTCTGTAATTATGTTGTCAAGAGAAGGGCTCATTTTAATTACCAGTGAAGAGGCTGCTGTGGTACAGTCCCTGACACAGCTGGAATTGTTCCTGCAGGGAAGGAGTGGAGCCCGTGTGGCAGTGCAGTGGCTGGGAGCAGAGCTGCTGTGTCCTGGCTGCCAGAGGAGCTGCTGCTGGTTCCATGGCTGTGTCTGTTGTGGCTGCTGCTCCCTGTGACCTGGGATGTTCATGCTCCTTGCCCAAATTTTACCTTGTTTTTTAGTGCCCTGGTGAAGGTGCTGATTTGGGGCACTCAGAGTCAGTTTGCCTGCAGAGGATGGCACCCAGCCTGTCCTGTGGGCATCACAGTCATGGAATCCTTGAGGTTGGAAAAGACCTCTGAGTCCAGCCTGTGCCTGATCTCCAACTTAATTTCAGAATTCATCCTCTCTGGCCTTGCTTTCCCTCCTGCTCTCTCAGATGTGTATATACACCTATTTACATATTATTGTATATACATAAGGCAAAACTTTGGGTCGATGAAGGCACTGAGGAGCTGCACAGTGGTACTCAAACTATGATTAGGCTGGACTAAACCTCTGAATTTTTTTCTCACAGCATGACTTGAACTCATTCTTGCCTCTGGGTTTGTCCTCCCAGTGTTTGTGTTGCACAGTTTTCATCCCATCTCAGAAATTAACGCCCAAATTCTCACTTGAGAACAAAATCCATTATTCTGGGAGACACGTACATAAGACAAATATGGAACAGGATGAATTTAGAGGAGCTGGCACAAGGGCTGAGGGATTGAGGCAAACTTTTGTAGTGAAACTTCTCCCTTTTTGTGCACTCGTGTCCTGCCCAGGCTGTGGCAGTGAGGTGATGCTGCAGGAAGAAGAATGAGAGGGTAAAGATGAGAAGTGTTGGGTGATGCCCTCTGTCAGTGATGTGCCATCCTGCCCTTGCCCCCAGGAGAAGGCTCTCTCTGGGCAGAGCCAGGCAGGCCTGGTGCTGTGGCTTTGTTGGGAGGGAGCTGGGATCCAGGCTCCTCCCAGGGCCGGCTGCTATTAAAGGAAAGCAGCTGACGGGAGCAGCTGCTTGGGCTGGGGCTCAGCCCAGCATCCTCCAGAGAAAGTGCTTTGCAAAGAGCCCTTTCCTACCCTGCCCCCACTTCTCCGTCCCTGTGCCAGGAGAGAAGAGGAGACTCTTCCCCGTGATTGATGAAACTCTCCTTATTTGGTGCTGCCTGTCCCGGGAAGCAGTGCCCGAAATCCCCTGTGCTGCGAGGCAGGAGAGGCAGCAGCCAGCCTGGGCTCTGGGGAGCTGGGCACTCAGAGCTGCTAAAGAACAGGTCATTTTGGAGCTAAAGCTTCCACGTCTGGGCAGAAGGTGGGCAGAGTCTCTTTATTCCTTAGATAAATATTTATGATTTTTGGAGTCCTTTTTAGGTCTCTTACTTCAGTGCTTGTAGGCCTGTGCACAGCTCCACACTTGAAAGTCCCTCACAGTTATTATCTATGAACTCATCTTCCATGTGGCTGTTTTGAAGGCCAGCCAAGAGCATTAATCCCCACCTTCTAGAGTCCCTAATCCCTGCTGGGGCTTAGAGGAAAGTTATTCTTGTCCTCCCAGTGAAGCTGCTCTGGCAGAGCATCTCTCTCTGTAACTTAAGGCAAGTTTATTAATGTGACTTTTTATCAGCTTGGAAAGGGTACAGCTCCGGATGGAGCAATCCAACTTGGACAGTCCTACCTCGTCCTGCTGAGTGCTTGATGGCACTGACATTGCCCAAAGGGAGGGAATCGTGCACGAGCTTGGTGTGCTCTTATCTCATCTCAGCCATAATTACCAAGAGTAAAACACTCTTTGCAGGCACCAGTACGTGCCACGGATCTTTTTTGGGAATGGGTGCAGCTGAAGTGGAGTCAGGGCTGGAGTTGGGCTGCTGGGGTGATTCTTTGCAGTTGTATCACTCTTCCTCTCCTCAGCCTGACATTCCTAAAGCCTCCCAGCTCTGGTTTTTGTCCAGTTGTGGCTGTGCTGGCATCTGGCCCTCTCCCTACGTGAGCCTCCCCCTTCCTTCCCACCATCCCTCCTTACTCCAAGTCTGCTTTGGTTCCAGGAGCGTTTCTCTGAGTGCTCCGGGCTGCTTCAGGTGGGCTTCCTTCTGTCTGTTGTCCTTCCAGGGATTTGGACAGGAGGGGAGTTTGAACAGTTTTGCTTTCAGCTGCCTCGGTCAGTTTGGTGGCTTTGGGCAGCTCTGATGGTCAGTCTGGAGTCACAGGGAGGGTTTGGGAGGTGGCTCAGGGCCCTGTCATGGAGCTGTGCTGCGTCTGTGGTGCTGCCTCCCTGGTGCTGCCTCGTGCCCAAGGCCTTCCACAGGGAAATTGCAAAACACCCCTCAGGCTTTTGGACAAGTGCAGAGGCTCAGCGTGGTTCCCAGGAATGCGGTAGGGTTGCTCTCCTGGGTGTCTGGAGTTCTCTGAGTTCTGTGGGCAGAGTGTGGCTCTCCAGAGCCCGAGAGCAGCAGAAGCTGCTGTGGAGTGCCCTGATCAAACAGGCTCGTGCCCGCTGTTACCTCCCTGAGGAAAGGCAGGTTCTACAGAGCTCACATCCTCACCCTGAGCTGGGGGGAGCCTGAAGTGAGGCCACAACTGATGGAAAAGCTGCAGGGGAGAGTCTGAGGTGAGAGTGTGCAGCGTTCTCAGTGCAGCTGAACACGGGGCTGAGCTGAGATCACACGGGGGGATCTGTGCCATGAAAATGCTGAGTTCCAGAGGCCTGGCTGGGAGCTGCTGGGAGGCTGGGGAGGCCGTGGCACAGCTGCCCAGAGAAGCTAGGGCTGCCCCTGGATCCCTGGCAGTGCCCAAGGCCAGGCTGGACGGGGCTTGGAGCAGGCTGAGATAGTGGGAGGTGTCCCTGCCATGGCAGGGAGGGTTGGAAAGAGATGATTTTTAAGATCCCTCCCAGCCAAACCGTCCTGGGATACAATTCCATGATACCAGGTACCTGCACACGTGTGTGTGTATTTAGACACGCTCCAACGGAAATTCTCCCTGGTTCTCTTGCATTTGGATATTCCTTCTGCCTTGATCTTTGACAGAGATCTGGCTCCAGCTAATTACTTTTATTTTGCATAAGTGCAGAATGTAGACCTTATTTTTGAACTGCTTATACTGAGTTGAAAATGATGTTAATAAGGGACATGTAATATTCATGTTACCTGCCACTGGAATTCCTCGAAGTCCTGAAGTACCAGTATTTATTTCTGTGTTCCCTTTCCTCTGCTGAGGACAGCCCTGGCCACAGTGATCCCTTTGTGTAGGGACCTGGAACCTTCCATAACCTGGGAATGGTGGCATCAGCCCTCTGCAGGCAGCTGTTCTGGGAGAGAGGGAAATGTTCAGTGGAATGGGATGGAATGTGCAGGGCAGTTGCTACCTGTGCAGGTGGTTCCTCACCCCAGTCCTGGCTGTGTGGGGCTGTGCTCCAGGGGTTTGGAAGGGGATGCCCTGTGGGGTGCATTGACAGCAGGATGGGAAGCAGCGGATGGCAGAGCTTTTGGCTGCTGGCAGGTTTTGGCCTGTGCCAGGATCACCAGAGGCCTCTCTCTGGTGAGATCTGTGGTGAGATCGATTCCGGTGTGGAATTACAGCCAAGGTAAATGTTGGAGTGCTCCAGCTCCCTCAAGGACCACACTCCCTGTAAAACGTGTTCTGGCTGGGGCAGAGGCTGTGTTTGGAGTGAGCAGTGCAGAGCACTGAACTCCTCTTCGCAGAGCTCATTGTAGGGGCAGGTGCAAAGCTGAGAGGCAGCGTGGGGCATCGACCCATCCTCGCTGGCGTAAGGCTGAATTCCTTGGAAAACATCCTCCTGGAGCAGATCTCTGCCCTGGATCAGGATCTCTGCCCTGGATCAGGATCTCTTGCCCTGGATCAGGATCTCTGCTCTGGATCAGGATCTCTGCCCTGGAGCAGCCCTGTCCCTGTGGGCTTGTTCCAGCTGTAAATGTGCATTGTCCCTTCAGGGTTTGGGGTTGCCATAGTTCCTCCTGCAGTCTTGCAGCTTCAGTGCAGTTTTTATGGGTGTTGGGAGCTTTTCCTTCGTGCAGTGCATGGATTGTGTGACGTTCCTTGGATGCACTCTGCAGGTTCATGGAGTCTTCAAGGTTGGAAAAGACCCCCGAGATCATCAAGTCCAGCCTTTGACTGAAACCCCCCCACAACTAACCCAGTTGGACTCAAGTAGCCTCGAGTCATCCTGGTTGCTGTTCCCTCCCCTGGATGCCCTTCTGGTCTTGCACTTTCCTTTGAAGTCCCTTTATGTTAAGGGAAAAAATGTTCCTTTTGTTGAATCAAATACAGATAATTTTAGTATTAGTGAGTATAAAAAGAGCATGTGGGAACTGCTGTAGTAAAGCTGGGAAGTGCTGGCCTGGCAGCCTCCAGGCCACCTTCAGTTACAGCTTTTGAGCTGACAGCGAGTAGGAGCTCCACACGTGGAGAGAGGAGCTTGTTTTACAACTTGCCTTTGGCTAGTGTGGGATTTCTGCCTGGTTATCCTTGGAGACTTCATCATTCCATGAAGTGTGAGCTCTCCAAGCCACGAGTGGCTGCAAGGCAGGAAGAAAATAGAAGTTGCCTCAAATCTGCAGAAATTGAGAGGATCTTTTTAACATTCCAATTGAGAAGAGAGAGACTGTCTGCTGCCTGGCTCTGCTAATTCACGTGGCATCTGAATAATTGATGATGGGGAAGGCACGGCTCATTGGCTTTATCAGTGCTTTCCTAAGGGAAATGGAGCTGATGAAAATGTTTCTGATTATGGAGCAGAAATCATCATTAAGGACTGCGATGCAGCAAGCTGGGTTTATTTGCAGCAGCAATAACAGCAAAAATAATGCTTGAAACAGAGAAATGGCTCATTCCCTAAGGAATGAAACCCTGCAAATGGATGGGCGCTCTTGGACATCCTGAATAAACCCCAGAATTATGGGAAGACTTACAAGACATCATTAAGTGCACAAACTGCACTTTAAGCCATTGAGTTTGAAACTTGAAAGTTGTAACTCAGAAAGTGGAAGGAATGGCCTGAAAAAGGAGCTGGTTTGTCCCAGTGACTTTCCCTGTCCCATCTCCGCGGCCTCGCTGTGGCCGTTCCCGTTCTGCTCCTGCAGTTGCTCCTGGTTTATTGCAGATCTGACATTCCCAAGGGCCTGGATTCAGTCACCCAGCCCCAGCAGCTCCTGCACGCTCCCTGGGGAGCCCCAGGTTCCCCACCCTTGGAAGGCCGGGTGGGAGCAGCACTCAGAGCCAGAGGCTGAGGGAAGGTTGTTTCTGACCCGATCCGTGGGAGGAGGGAGATGCCAGACGTGGCAGAGGAAGTGGCTGGAGCAGACAGTGAGAGGGGGAAGCAATCAGGGCTGAAGTTCTGCCTTGGCTTTGGGATGGTGTTGAAACTTCATTAAACCCATCTGAAGTGAGAACTTAAAACTTCCTCTTTATTGTCTGGTGTGTGGCCATCAAGGGATCGTGGAAGTGACTGAGATCTGCATGAAGCCTTCAGAGCTATTTCATGGTTACAGTCCTGGAATCCCAGCCTGGGTTGGGGTGGAAAGAACTTTAAGGATCATCCAGTGCCCCCCCTGCCATGGCAGGGACACCTCCCACTGTCCCAGGCTGCTCCAAGCCTCATCCAGCCTGGCCTTGGGCACTGCCAGGGATCCAGGGGCAGCCACAGCTGCTCTGGGGATTCCATCCCAGCCCCTCCCCACCCTCCCAGCCAGGAATTCCTTCCCAATATCCCATCCATCCCTGCCCTCTGGCAGTGGGAAGCCATTCCCTGTGTCCTGTCCCTCCATCCCTTGTCCCCAGTCCCTCTCCAGCTCTCCTGGAGCCCCTTTAGGCCCTGCAAGGGGGAATCTGGGATTCCTGAGTGGAAATAGCTGTGTTGTCCTTGTGTTCCCTCGTGGAGGCAATTGTAGGAACTGTTTCCCCTTTGCTTGTGCGTTTCTGGCTGATTTTGTGTGGCAGCTTGGAGGCTCTGGGGCTGGCTGAATTTATTCTGAGTAATTAAAGTGAGCCAGAAGGCTCGGGGAGTTCGTGCTGAGAAGGGAAACAACTCCACGAGTGCTTTGTCTGCTGTAGCAGTCCAGGCTTAAAATCATCAAATGCCCCAAACCTGCCCCCTCTGCACCCAAACCTGCTCTCTTTGTCCCCAAATCTGCCTCCTCTGGTCCTGCCTCATCCCTTGTCCCTCACACAGGAGGGCAGCAGTCACTTAAACCCTATAAATAATAGCTGGAAAACCTCTTGCTCTATTTATGGATCATCTGAAGGAGAACGTGGCTCTGTGACTCTCCCTGAAATCCTGATTTGCTGGAAGTCCAGACGTGCACTAGAAATCAGGAATATTTGATGTGCTGCCTCCCTGTCTGCTCTCCCTGGAGCTCTGAGGAAGCTGCCAGCTCACTCTGGTTTCAGCAGCACCTCCAAGGTGAAATTTGGTGTTTGATTTTGCTATGGAACTATCTGGAATATTCTAATTAATCCTGGTTTGATGATGCCATGGGGTACTTGGGCTGGACCAGCAGGTCTGGAGCATCCCAAAGAACTGGACACCTTCCCTTTGCCAGGGGGTGGCACCTGCACATCAGGGAGTCCTGGGGAACTGATTCCTGGATCTGATTCTGGAATCCAGGACACCCATTCTGAGGCTGGCTTTTCCAGCACTTGAGCTGAGAGTGATTTTAAGTGCTGGAAAGATTTTATTAAAGATCTCTCCACCTCCATCTCTTTGCCTCTGAGAAGCTTCTGGTGATTTGTGGGATTTTCCTGTGCCTCCAGAAACAGCCACACAGCAGAGCTCTTGCTGTGTTTAACTTTAAAACAATAATTAAGTGAATCCCATTGGTTTAGAACGTGCCAAAAAAATTACAAAAAATTCGATTGGGCCAGAGATTTTTGTGCCCAGCCATGGAATGTCAGGAATGTCAGCCACTCATGTGTCCTCTCCTCTGGAAGGAGGGATGCAGAAATCCTTTCCATGGGTTCCAGGACTCTGGGAAGGAGGATGACTTAGCAGATCTCTGCTCTCCTGTTTCCTCACGCCTCAGCAGCATGCTGAGTGCTCCCAACAGCTCCAGCTAAGAAAAGCAACCTGACTTAGCCAGGAGAAATGGGAATTATGACCGAGCTGTCCCTGTTTCTTCCAGCCAGACATTTCATTTGGGATGGAGTTAGGAGCTAATTTTAAAGGAGCAAGTGGGTCTGATGGAATAATGGATGTGCTTCTGGTAAATCTGGGCATCAGAGTCTCCTTTAAACCAGCAAGAGTGAGGAAGTGTTACTTCACTGTTCCTCCTGGATGGGAGCAGGGTTCTCTTCCCTCTCTGGCAGGAAGGTTGCTGGGCCCGAGGCTGAGTCCAGCCCATTTGGGGCAGGATGGAGCCGTGGATTCCTGCCAGGAGCGGGCTGGAATGCTGTGTCACTGTCACTGTGGGGCTGGAACTGGTACCTGGGGTGCTCCTCTGGGAAAACATCATTCCCTCTGCCAGAAATCCCAGGGAGGTCACTCAGTGTCTCACACTCAGTATGATTCTGTTTGGACAGTTCACAGGCTTCCAAGTTTTGGGGTTTTTTGGCAGCATCCCTGTGCCCGCTCTCCTCTTTCTCTGTCTTCAGACAAGACACACAAAATCTGGGTCAGACTGATCATAACTTGAAATTCCAAGCCTGTGCGTGCCCGGAGGCAGGAGCACAACAGAGCAGTCAGGGGAGCTGCAAAATGGAAGCACAAAGTTGAGGAAATAAATTCCCCTCTTCCCTGGATGGGGAGCTGGAGGCTGTGGCTCGTGCAGGTTTTGATTTGTCTCCCTTTCCAGAGGGTGGCGAGTGGGATGGTGGCTCTGGGAAATGCTTCCAGGGGGTCACTTAGAGTAAAGCCTGGGCAAGGAAGTTACTGAAGAGAAGTTCTCAACACCCTGAGAAGCTGTTGATGCCCTTGGATCCCTGGCAGTGCCCAAGGCCAGGCTGGATGGGGTTGGAGCAGCCTGGGACAGTGGGAGGTGTCCCTGCCATGGCAGAGGTGGGACTGGGTGGGCTTTGGGGTCCTTCCATCCCAAATCCTTCTGGGACACTGCCGGGGATGGGGCAGCCGTGACTAAAACCAGTGAATAGCTGGAACTCTCTGGAACAAGACACCAGGACAGGGGGTCTGTGATGTGGTGAGGGATTGAAATAACCCTGCTGAATCTCACAGATCAGCTGAGGAGAGATGGATTTAATTCATCCCCACAAACAGGTTACTCACTGAGCACACAGAGCCTCTGAGCGTGGAGGAGAACAGATGGGGCAAACCCTGAGTGTAACAGATCAGCTGTGCCTGGAACAGGAGAGATCCAAACAATCCTCCCGTGTAAAAATAATGTGTGAGTTAAAGGAGCAGGATTGGTTTGCTTTGGGATAATTTGAAGATTTCCTGGGAATGTGTAGCTACAGGAAAGCCCTTCTCCTCGCCTGCAGTGCAGCTGTCCCTGTGGCACTGGCAGGGCTGTTCCCTGCTCCTTGCACACCTCTCCTGGGAGCAGACTCCTCCCTTGGAGCTGTCAGGGAGGGCTGGGCTGTGCTCAGGGCTGCTCCTGGATACAAACCTGGAGTCAGGCTGGTGTCCCCCAGGGCTGCTCCACTCCCTCTGCTGATTTAACAGCCACGAGGAGCTGGGCAGCTGTTCTGCAGCTGGAGATTTGTTCAGAATCCCTGAATCCCTGAGGCTGGAAAAGCCCTCCCAGCCCACTGAGTCCAGGCTGTGCCCCATCCCCACCTTGTCCCCAGCCTAGGGCACTGAGTGCCACCTCCAGGAATTCCATGGGCACCTCCAGGGATGGGCACTCCAAAGCTCCCTGGGCAGTTCCAGTGCCTGCCCACCCTTTCCAGGAAGGGATTTCAGCACAATTTTAAACCTCTGCTTTCAGAAATCTAACCCATTCCTCAGATTTTCCCTTTCATCCCAAGGTTAATGCCAGAATTCATCTTCCCTGTGCTGTGAGTGTCTGATTTCCAGAGCTGTGGGAGCAGGGGATTAAGGTGCATCTTGCTGAGGATTCTCTAATGCTTCCCAGGCAGCCCTGTTCCATAGGAATGGAAATGGGGTAGGAAGCATCTGTCTCTCTAAGCTGCTCAACACATGAATATGCTCTGGGATTTACTTTCTACCCTCGGGCGCAATCCCTGCACTATCCTCATTTTCCTTTTGCCTTGGTTAGCAGACAAGCCCTGGGAATCTGGGAATTGGTGTAGTTTGGCTGCTCTAACTCTGCAGAGGGAAGGGGAGGAATTCCCAGGGGTGTTGTGGCTGTCCTTGGAGCCCACCTGGGCTGAGGAGGGATCCCTGCAGTTTGTGCCAGGTGCTCCTGCGTGTCTGGGGCACCAGTGCTGTACTGGAAATGGCTTTTCTTAGTTACACTGGTTTATTTTTATACATGCTTTCTACGTTCCCTATTTAGCTAAATATGGACAAGGAAATGTCCTGCTGATAAGGCGGCATAACCTCATTATTATTTTTCCCCAGAAAGTAGATCACTCCCGTGTCCTAGTTCCTATGTAGGCCTGAAATAGCAGCACTGTCAGTGCCACAAAAGCCCCCAAATGCCATATATTTTATGGCAGCTGTTCCGTGGAGTGCAGCCGACTCCATGTCGGGCTCTGCTCCCAGGGAACAGGGACAGGAGGAGAGGGAACAGCTTCCAGCTGTGCCAGGGGAGGCTCAGGTTGGATATTGGGAATATTCCTCCTGGAGAGGGCTGCCCAGCCGTGGCACAGCTGCCCAGGGCAGGGGTGGAGTCCCCATCCCTGGGGGGATTTAAAAGCCCTGTGGATGTGGCACTTGGGGACATGGTCAGGGGTGGCTTTGGCAGTGCTGGGGATGGTTGGGCTCGGTGCACTCAGGGACCTTTTCCTGCTCAGTCACTCTGTGCTCATGATGCAGCTTGTTGGGAAGTTTAAATATTGTTTTTCTTTCTGATGCTAAGTGACATTTTCAGAAGAAGATGATTAAATGTTCATTGCTCCACACGGAGACTCACTGACCTAAAGCCATCGGTTCACTTGTGAGCTGGAAGCAAAGGAGGATGTGGCTGGGAAATTGGCTCTTTCTGAGCCCCATTTGTTCCTTGAAGGAGACTGGCCAGGGCAGGGATAAAACTTCTGGAAGTGCCTTCCCACGGGGTAATGCAGCCAGTTGTGTGCACATCTGGAGGATGGTTTGTCTTAAAATAGTCAGGAACTCTGAAAGAAACCTTTTTGAGACGACTCTTTCACTTAAATATAAAATTTATTTTTTTTACCAACCATAATTCATTCAGCTGTGACCCTGCACGGGGGGTGAAGAGCTCCAAACTTTTCACCTCTAGATTTCCAAGTGGTGATTCAGGGCCTTTATCCGAACCGCCAAGAGCTGCCTTTGCTGCCTGAAGTGTGGTCTGCCTGCAAGCCTGACCTTTTATTGTTCAGAGAATAAAAAAGAAGAGCTTGAACTGAATTCGTTTCCATAATACACTTGCCTGGAAGGACAGAACCCCCACTATCAGTGGGTTACCATTGTTCCTCAGGAATGTGGGGCTGGAGCCTGTAGGTATGTGGTGGCCCTGTAGTGCTGACACAGAATTTCCTGGAGTTCAAGGAGTAGGAGCCTTTGTTTTTTGGGAACAAGAGGATCTGTGTTCTGCCACCCCATGGACGGCAGCGACCCCGGGCTGCTGCTCAGTGGCCACTGGGGTCACCCCTGCTGACCCAGCACACACAAGTGTCCCTTGTGCTCCTCGGGCTGGGGCTGCAGCTCTGTCAGCAGCTCCTGGCTCTCCTAAGGAGAGGCTCCCTCTGCTCTGGAGCCAGGCTGGGAGAGCTGGGAATGTTCCCCTGGAGAAGGGAAGGCTCCAGGGAGAGCTCAGAGCCCCTTGCAGGGCCTAAAGGGGCTCCAGGAGAGCTGCAGAGGGACTGGGGACAAGGACTTTCTGTGCATTCCAGCAGTTTTTGTTGGCTCTTGTTCCCAAGAATAACTCAAAAAGGCTGAAATGTGAAAAAGCGAAGAATTGGTGATGGGTGTGTGTTGTGCCAGCCTGCAGGTTGGAGATGAGTCAGTTCAGGTGCATTTTCAGTTTGGTGCCAGGAATTAAATGGAACGCAGAGATGACTGGTGATTACTTCTCCTCTGTTTCCAGTTCATAGCTGTGGATATAATGCCTACGTGTGCACTTTGCTATATTTTTTTCATGTAAACATTATTAAAACGTCACTTTCCCTCCCAAATCCCAGGGCTGGAGGGGGTTTGCTGGGATTAGCAAGGTTTGCTGAGGACATGACCACGCTGCAGGACCCTCTGGGAGGGATCAGGAGCAGCACTGAAGTATACATCAGAGATTATGTAAAATCCTAATCTCCATAGGGGAGGCTGGGTGGAGTCAAGCCCAGCACTAAATTCTCTTGCGTCATTTATCTTTGTGCTGCTGAGGGGTGTAATTAACTCCAGATCTGGGGCAGGGCAGGAGTCAATGTCACACCGTGGTTACCCTGGCCAGGTCCTGGGTGTCGTTTTTTACATTTTTTATTTAAGGTTCTGATAAAAGATCCCACGAAATGTACCATCCACGAGCTAAACCCGCTTTAGATGATCCCGATTTATTTCTGTTTTGCTGGGGGGGCTCAGAACCATCTGGGAATTACGAGCACTAAACAAACATTCCTCCTGGTGTAAGGGCACAGGGGACACGCAGGGGTCAGCCCCAGAGGGAGCGAGGGGAGGAGGTAGGTCCCTGATGAGGTGTCTTTGTCTCCCTGGCTCGGGCTGCAGGTGCAGAGGCGCTCAGGCATGGCTGACCTGGAGCACAACCTCAGCCTGGCCGACGCTCTCACGGAGCCGCCCCACGACATCGAGGAGGAGGTGAAGAGGGACTTCATTGCCACGCTGGAGGCCGAGAAATTCGATGATGTGGTCGGAGAGACAGTAGACAAGACAGACTACGTGCCCCTGCTGGATGACGAGGACGATGCGAAGCCCGGGAGCCAGGAGCCCAAAGGCAAAGGGCACGCGGACGGAATTCCCGTGGAGCGTAAGTGTCCCAAGCACCCGGCCCAAAACTGGCACTGAGACATCAGGGAGCACCTGTGCTCACTGGGACACTGCTGAGACAGGGCTCTTCTGGTGCTGGCCTCGGCCTGAACCATTCCTTTCAAAAGCCAGGACTGAGATTGAGCCCTTTTTGTTGCTCTTTGCCTTCCAGTCCTTCGGCCTGTGAAATGACCTCTCTGTGCTGGGCCCCAGGAGAGGCTGTGCTCTACATCAATATTTGGGGTTGGGTGGTTCTGGGGCTCTCAGGGAAAGCACTGACCAAATGTTGTGGCTGCCATGCTCCCCAAAGAGTGTCCCAAAACAGCAGAGCTGTGCAAGGAGCCACCACTGTGGGGGATGGCAAATCCAAGGAATGAAGGTGGATGATGAGCTGCTGCTGCTGGGGTCAGCAGATGGGAATCTTCATCATCTGCTTGGGAGCTTCACTCCCAAGTGTTTAACAGCTAAATCCCATGTTTCTGACCCAAGGCTTCATTTCCTTGGGGTTCTTGCTGCATGGATGTGCTAGTTGTGTGCATGGGTACCAAAACGTGCTGCTGCCTCTGCTGGTGATGAACACTTCCCAGCTCAGCTGGTTAGAATCATGGAATCATTAAGGTTGGAAAAGATCTTTGGGATCATCAGATCCAGCAGTGCCAAGGCCACCACTGACCATGTCCCCAAGTGCCACATCCACACAGATTTAAATCCCTCCAGCAATGGGAACTCCACCCCTACCCTGGGCAGCTGTGCCAGGGCTGGGCAGCCCTTCTGGGGAAGGAATGTTCCCAATATCCACCCTGAGCCTCCCCTGGCCCAGCCTGAGGCCGTTCCCTCTCCTCCTGTCCCTGTTCCCTGGGAGCAGAGCCCGACCCCCCCTGAGCCCCCTCCTGTCAGGGAGTTGTGCAGAGCCACAAGGTCCCCCCTGAGCCTCCTTTGCTCCAGGCTGAGCCCCTTTCCCAGCTCCCTCAGGAATTCTCCAGCCCCTTCCCAGCTCTGTTCCCTGCCCTGGACATGCTCCAGCCCCTCAGGGTCTGTCCTGGACCTGGGCACCCCAGAACTGCCCCAGCACTTTGAGGTGGAGCCTCACCAGTTTATTTGTGTTAAGAGCTTTATCAAAAATTCCTCAGGAAAAGGAGAGTTCTAAACAGATGCTTCCCTGTATGAAAGGGAACAGAGTAAGATTTGGGGGTCATCCGACAGGTTTCTTTCCCAGTGAGCAATTTAAATTATTTCTCCCTTTGCCTGTGTGCTGTTCCCTCCCTGCCCAAGTGGGAATTGTCACCTGGGACCTGCAGTGCCTTGATGATTTTATTTGTTTTGTGGCCTTGATCTGTGCTGTGTAGAAGAGGAGAACCTTAGTAACCTGATGACTTCCTTCCAGAAGAAGTTTTCTTTTTTTGCCTTAATCCTGCTGCTCATCAGTGTTGAGGAAGGTGGGGTGTGATTCCTGAGAATAAACAGAACCTCCAGGACCACAGCATGGGCAATCCTGGTCTGTTTAAGGCATTTATTTGCTTTGTTTAGAAGTGCATCGGGTGCCCTGTAGTACAGAAAATGTAACTGTGAATTTTCCATGCTGACACAGTTATTAAATGGTGCCAGACGAGCAGGAGGGATGGGAATGGGCAAAGAGGTTATTGTAAAACATGGAACTCTGGGCAGTTCAGATGTGTATTATTTATTTCATTATAGGTGGTTGATACTTTAGCATTGCAGAAGTGGCTGAAGCAGGGAAACACGAGGGCTTGTTAACCCCTTGGGTATGATTTGAGGATATTTTAAAGCAATCCTTTGTTGTGGAAGCTGCAGATCCTAAACCATTTCAGCACCAGGATTTCTCAGTGCTGAAATCATGATTTTAACACAATATTGGTTTAAAATACAAGTCCCTGAAGTGTGTCCTCCCAGCCACGTGTTGGTGGGATGGACACTGCCATCCCAGCTCATTGTTTCGCATAACTCAGGGATCCTGGAGTGGGGGTAACGAGGCTTTTTGGGTTTACTCCGTAATTAAAACTCCCTGTGAGAGAAAGGCTGGGTCCTGTGTGCAGAGCTCAGGCAGAAATACTGGGGGGGAAGAAGTGGAATTTCAGGAGGAATTCCTCCATGGAAGGGGTTGTTAAACACTGGCAGGGGCTGCCCAGGGGGGTTTGGAGTGCCCATCCCTGGAGGTGTCCAAGGAACACCTGGAGGTGGCACTCAGTGCTCTGGGCTGGGGACAAGGTGGGCATTGGGCACAGCTGGGACTCAGTGACCTTGGAGGCTTTTCCAGCCTCAGTAATTCAGGGATTTTGGGATCTCTTGGCCTTTCCAGCCCCCTCCTCTCCCCTCTCTGCACACCCCATCACCAGGCTGCTCGAGCAGTTTCGTTTCTCTCCTACGTGGCAAAGAGGGGGATGCAGTTTCTTATTCTTGCCTTGGAGATCGGTTTTTCCCTTTTTTGGGAGAGCTGGAGAGCAGTCAGGAGCATTATCTGAATCTTTGGCAGGATGCAAACGAGACCCTATGTGAAGAAAAGGAGAAGTGGAGCTGAGTGGAGCTGTTCAGCTTTCCCACCTTGTTCCAGCAGGGAAGGGCTGAAGCCCAAACAGGATCAGTTCCCACAGAGCAGGCTTGGGATTTGATCCTGGAATGCCTTCATTTCTCTTACCTGCTTTTCCCTGCTGTGCTGAAGATACCTGTTTCTTCCAGGAGATTTATTTAATGTTTATAACTGTTGAAAAAGATGGTAAAGCTGAATGTGCTCTGTTTATTGAGGCTCCAGAATAAATGAGCCTTGGGTGAGATTTACAGGGTCCTAAGGGGGTTTTGGTGTTGCAGTTCCATGTCTGAGTGTAACACCAAGTTTTTGGGGAACAGCAGCAAGAGTTCCACGTCCCTGGCTCCAAACAGCCTGGTTTTCCTGAGGGAGAGGAGCAGCCTGCAGAGCTCAGGCTTTTCAGCCTCCTCTTGTTCATTTATTTATCTTAAAAGGCACAAATGTGTTCTGACATCACGGTCTGTGCTCCTGAGACTGTCTTTCCCCAGTCAGAAGAAGTTTAATCCTCCATCCTGTCAGGCTTTAGCTGCTCCAACTCTGCTCCAGGGTTTTCTTTCACTTTTTTCCTAAACCCAGGAGCCAGAGTAGGTGAGTTTAAGGTTGAGCTGGGCCCCAGCATGGGGCTGGGTGAGTACAGAGGGGTGGGGAAGAGGAGGGACATGTGGTGAGCGGTCATTTGGTCACCTACAAATCTGTCCTAGAATGAAGCTTTAGTAATGGTTAACTTCTAAAATACCAGGGGAAAGGGGTTTGCACCTGGCTGGACGTGGCAATTTGGCAAATTCTGGGATAATCCTCCTGTGACCTTGTGGGCCTTACATAACCCCAAGGGATGGCTTGGGGTGTGTGCTGCCTGCCTGCAGCTGCCTTTCCTTTGCGATTCCAGGGCTTTCAGGATACTCTGGAGCTGCCAGGCCGAGTCCTGGAGGCTGCAGCAGCAGTTTCATTCAGGTGCTTGTGGAATGGGGTAGCAGCTGTGAAGGAAGGGATTTTGGGTGGGAGCACGTTCCGAGGGAAAGAGGAGCACTGGGGTTTGCTGAGTCGCAGCAGAGCCCCTGGGGAATGTTTTAGTTGAAGTGAGGAGCAGTATTGTCTCTGCAGTGGTGTTACTGGTGAGGAATGGTGTTACTGGGGAGGGATGGTGTTACTGGTGAGGAGTGGTGTTACTGGGGAGGGATGGTGTTACTGGTGAGGAGTGGTGTTACTGGGGAGGGATGGTGTTACTGGTGAGGAATGGTGTTACTGGTGAGGAATGGTGTTACTGGGGAGGAATGGTGTTACTGGTGAGGAGTGGTGTTACTGGGGAGGGATGGTGTTACTGGTGAGGAGTGGTGTTACTGGGGAGGGATGGTGTTACTGGGGGGGAGCTGTGAGCACAGACCAAAGGGCAGGTCTGTGCTCAGTCCCTGTGTTTTGCAGTCTCACATTGTGCACAAGCTCCTTGGTGAGTTTTAACCTTGAACACAGGTTTTTTGGGGGGGAATTGTTCTGATAGAGGCTGGGATGGAGGTAATTTTCCCCGTGGAGGCTGGGACAGTGCTGTGTTTGGAAGGGGGTGTGAGAATGGTGTTGATAACAACATGGACTGGCTGTTCCTAAGCCCGCTCTGGATCAAGGACCTTTTGATTTCCCAGGCTCTGGCAGGGAGCAGGTGTCAGGAAGGGGGGGCATGGCCTGAGGGAGAGCTGAGCCCACCTGGCCAGAGGGATATCCCACAGCAGAGAACACCGTGCCCAGTCACTGCTGGGGAACGGGCTGGACACTGGTCAGTGCCTGGTGACCCAGGGGACTGGGAATCACTGGTTCCTCTTGGGTTTTATTCATAGAATCACAGAATTGCTGAGGTTGGAAAAGGCCTCTGAGTCCATGGAGCCCAACCATCCCCAGCACTGCCAAGGCCACCACTGACCCTGTTCCCAATTGCCTTTAAATCCCTCCAGCAATGGGGACTCCACCCCTGCCCTGGGCAGCTGTGCCAGGGCTGGACAGCCCTTCTGGGGAAGGAATTTTCCCAAATTTCTGCCCAAACCCCATTGTGCTGGCACAGAGGAGAGCCCCAGAGATCCCAAAATCTTGGAATCATCCAGTTTGGAAAAGCCCTCCAAGGCCACTGAGCCCAAGCTGTGCCCAATCCGCACCTTGTCCCCAGCCCAGAGCACCGAGTGCCACCTCCAGGTGTTCCTTGGACACCTCCAGGGATGGGCACTCCAAACCTCCCTGGGCAGTGCCAAGGCCTGAGCACCCTTTCCATGGGGAAATTCCTGCTGATGCCCACCCTGAGCCTCCCCTGGCCCAGCCTGAGGCCATTCCCTCTCCTCCTGTCCCTGCTCCCTGGGAGCAGAGCCCGACCCCCCCTGAGCCCCCTCCTGTCAGGGAGTTGTGCAGAGCCACAAGGTCCCCCCTGAGCCTCCTTTGCTCCAGGCTGAACAATTCCCCTCTCTCTTTCCATTATTACAATTCTATTATTTTATTTCATTTATTAAGCTGTCCCTGAGCCCCGGGGTTTATTCCCCTGCATTCCCCTCATTGCCATGCGATTAAACCCCGCAGGGCTCAGGCC
>VWZT01009991.1:51874-67335 GCA_013397055.1 Pachycephala philippinensis
CCGTGGTGGCTCTGGGAGAGGTGTCACCAGGAGGTGGCTCTGGGAAAGGAGGTGTCACCAGGAGGTGGCTCTGGGAGAGGTGTCACCACGAGGTGGCTCTGGGAAAGGAGGTGTCACCACGAGGTGGCTCTGCCGGCGCCGGGACACGGCCGGACACTGCTGCCCTCCCTCCCTGCAGCTCCAGAGCTGGAACCCGGGGCCGAACCACGTTCCCTTTGCTTTTCCCTCCCTTCCCACACAAGGAATAAGTGCCTTTCTTGCAGCAGGATTTGCTTTGGTCAAAGGGAATTTAGGCACTTGGTCACGTGTGGAGGTGGAGAGGGAGAATGTTCCACACACCGCGGAGTTTCAGAGGGATTGAAGGTAAATCAGCAGGTGCTGATATTTGCATTTTTGTCTCAGGTGAGACATGAAACTTTTCACTCTCAAACTCTGTCCAGCCCCATTCCTGCTCCACAGTTGTTACGTCACAGAATCCCAGACTGGTTTGGGCTGGAAGGGACCTTAAGGATCACCCTGTGCCACCCCTGCCATGGCAGGGACACCTCCCAAGCCTGGCCCTGGACACTGCCAGGGATCCAGGGGCAGCCACAGCTTCTCTGGGAATTCCATCCTAGCCAGGAATTCCTTCCCAGTATCCCATCCATCCCTGCCCTCTGGCAGTGGGAAGCCATTCCCTGTGTCCTGTCCCTCCATCCCTTGTCCCCAGTCCCTCTGCAGCTCTCCTGGAGCCCCTTTAGGCCCTGCAAGGGGCTCTGAGCTCTCCCTGGAGCCTTCCCATCTCCAGGGGAACATTCCCAGCTCTCCCAGGCTGGCTCCAGAGCAGAGGGGCTCCAGCCCTGGAGCAGCTCCATGGATTCCTCTGGATCTCTGCAGCAGCTCCAGGTCCTGGTGCTGTTGGCCCCGGGGCTGGGGCAGCTCTGCAGGTGACTTAGAGGCAGAACCTTTAAATGAATGAATTGAAGGAGATTAAGCTCCTTGTTTAAGAGCCCCCAGCTGGTTCAGACTCCGTCCATCAGCGGTTTTGGTCCCGTTTCCCTCTGGAATGTCAGTGTTTGACAACGTGTGATTCCCAGCGTGTGACCAAACCTGCACAGGGACTCCTGTCCCCATCACCCACCCCAGCTGGGCTGCCCAGAGCCCCCTCTGCCCTCAGGTGTGCCGTGCCCCCTCTGGAGCAGGCTGCAGGTGCCGTGGGGGGCACGTGCTGGCCGTGGTGGTGCCCCCTGAGCACTGCCCACTGGGATTAGGGGGTTATGTTGGCACTGCCCATTTGCTCCAGATTATCGGTTTAGCGAGTGCTGCCTTAAATTTGTTTATATAAAAACAATCCTTTGATCCACGAGCCAGATGCAAATACTATCTTGTGATTCTGCTCAGGATTAGGTAGTTACAGCATCTTGACATGGTTTTGGGTTTATGCAATTTAGAATATGAGGGGAGGAGCCCCGGCCCTGGGCAGATCGCTGGGCGCTCTCGCACTGGGGCTGCAGCAAACCCAACTCAGATTGATTTGCTCCAAAGGCACTGACCTTCAGAGACTTAAAAATAACAGCCACTCGTGCTGCCTGGGGTTGGTGTGATCTGACCTGATTTTTCTGGAAGCTTGTTTTCCCAAAAAGCTCAAACTGTAAAGGGAACCATTTCACCTGCTCTCAGTCCTTCCCAGGAAGGGCCCAAGGAGAGCCATGGCATTTCTGATCCTTGTGCTGCTTTGGAGACGTTCAGCCACTTTTGTCATCGAGTCCTGGTTTAATGCATCAATAATGGTGGTGGCATCAGAGTCACTGAGGCTGGAAAAGCCCTCCAAGGTCACAGAGTCCACCCTGTGCCCGATGCCCACCTTGTCCCCAGCCCAGAGCACTGAGTGCCACATACAGGAATTCCTTGGACACCTCCAGGGGCGGGCACTCCAAACCTCCCTGGGCAGCCCCTGCCAAGGCCTGACCGCCCTTTCCACAGAGAAATTCCTGCTGATGTCCAGAACATCAGGACCAGGCTGTGAAACATCCCAGCAGCTCTATTGCCTGTGCAAGGTGTAAAGAGCAGCTCTGAAAGAAATGAAAGCAGGATGTGATTGTGGAGGGAACCTTGGGGCTGTCCTCTGCAGGGCCAGGAGCTGGACATGGATGATCCTTGTGGGTTCCTTCCCACTCGGGAGATTCCATGGTTCTATAGGACTTAGGAAAACTGGTAGCTCCTGCAGCTGGGCTCAGCTCCCTCACTGTTACCTGGGGGTCAGCAGGACCTGGGCAGCTCCTGCATGGAATTCCTCAGGGATCTCATTGCACGGCCCCATTACTCCCCGTGTGCCTTTGGGTACTGTGCCTCAGTGCTGTATGACCCACATGGAGCCCAATTTCTCCCTGCCTGAGCTGCCCAGGGAATGCAGGGGCTGCCAGGAGCTCTCGCAGTCACTGCTTCACACCATTCCCCTGCTCCAGCAGGCACCAGCCCTGGTGCAGCCTGGCAGTGGGAGCTGCTGTGTGGGACTGCTGAGGAGCAGGTCCAGGGATCCCTGTAGGGTTTCCAGCTCCTCCAGGAGGATGTAGGTGTGTGTTTGGCTGTCAACTGGCAAGTTCATGTGGAATTTTTGTGAAACACCAGGATGAGCCACTGATGTAGCTGGAAAGACTTTTCCTTTTGCTTTGCTGAGGGCTCGATTCATCCCTGAAGTGCTGTGTCTGAAGGACCCTGGCAACGTGGCTCTGTTATAAAACTGGGGCTCAGGAAGGGCCAGCAGCAGCTCCAGGTGACTGAGTGTGTGTCTCCTCGGGAGAGACTTTTATTATTTATAAAATGAGCATTTCCTCCCTGTCAGCAGAACGGAGGGCCCAGGGAGGAGCTGCTGTCGGAGCTGGTGCTGCTTGTTCTGCTTCACTAGAACTGCTCGGGGTCAGAAAGTCACAGAATCCAGACTGGTTTGGGCTGGAAGGAACCTTGAGGATCATCCAGTGCCATCCTTGCCATGGGCAGGGACACCTCCCACTGTCCCAGGCTGCTCCAAACCAAATCCAGCCTGGCCTTGGGCACTGCCAGGGATCCAGGGGCAGCCACAGCTGCTCTGGGCACCCTGTGCCAGGGCCTCCCCACCTTCATTGTAAAAAACTTCTTCCTTTTATCTAATCTAAATGGACCCTCCTACAGCTTCAAATTCTTCCCCCTTGTGCACTGCTGCCAAGTTTCCCAACTTCAGTGTGTAAATCCTGGTCCTGGTTAAAATTTCAGCTGACAATATCAGAACAAGATGGGCTAAATCTCACAGTGATGAGGATTTTCTGTGCTGCTTTTTGGAACTGGTGATCTTCCACCCTGACCACCCTCCTCTAAATCTCCCCTGATCCCTGCTTTAGCAATGTGTTGTGTTTCAGGAGGAATTTCTCCATGGAAAGGAAGGTCAGGCCTTGGCAGGGGCCAAGTGCTCTAGGCTGGTGACAGGGTGGGGATGGGGCACAGGGTGGACTCTGTGACCTTGGAGGGCTTTCCAGCCTCAGTGATCCTGGGATTCTGTGAGTGTGCTCTCAAGGCTGGAATTGATCATTCTTTGGTTAGTTTTAGGATCACCACCTGGGTGACAAGGTGGGAATCAATCAAAGCTTGGACTCAATCTTGGAGCTCCTTTCCAGCCTCAATGATTCTATGATTTCACAGTGTTGTTTTTAAGGATTAAGGTTAATTCCATCCAGGGTTAACCCTTCCTTTGATTTCTTGCAGATTCTTCAGCTTCTGGGCCGCTGGTGGTGGAGAACGGAGACCACGGGCTGCAGGACCATCGCACAGGTACGTCCTCTTGTTCCTGAGCAGCACAGCTGCCCCAGGGCCAAATGCATCTGCTTTGGAGTCCTCACTCCTCCCAGGGTGCTGGCGTTGGGGTTAATGAGCTTTTCAAAGAATTTGCAACAGAATAGAGCTTCATTTTCTTTGGAGTTTAAGCGGCTTCTTTGGGTAAAACCTAGTTCTTAAGATGTCCTTTATCCACGGTCAGTGCTGAGAAGGCAAGTGATAAAAATGGCTTTGTGAAGAGTCCATAATATCCACAGGTGAACTGTCCCCTGTTCTGTGACTTCCCCTGCTCCCTGAGACCCACCGTGGTGTTTTCCCACGTCCCCCATCCTCTGGAGCAGTTTTTATTCACTGCCATGACCCGGCTGTGTCCTTCCACCCCCCTCCCCTTCCATGGACATGTCCCCACGCCTGCTCCAGCAGTGGCACAGGTGCCATCGAGCCTTTGGAACCTTTTTCCGTAGCATCAGGATAGTTTGTGATGGAAGTGGATCAATATTTCAGACTTGTGCAGAACCTGGAAAAGAACTGACCTTTCCAGTCAGGCTGAAGTGCTGAGGTTGGTCTTCTCTTAGTCACAGTTCATGGTGAACACTGCTTCCTTTCCCCTTGAGGCTTTCTGGCTGGGAATTGGGGTTCCTACCAAATTCCAGCCCATCTGTTCCCTTCTGTCCTGAGGACTTTGGCTGTGAGACCTCTCTTCTCTTGAGGATGGAATATTCCAGAGTGAGTTGTCATCCTGGCACGGGTAAGGACTTCGTTTGGTCTCCCTTGTGATGATCTCCAGCTCCAGATCATTGCTGGGATTATCTGGATGCTCCCAGGGTTATCATCCCTCCTAATCCATAGGTGCAGCCCCGAGTTAAAAACCAGCTCAGGAAATAATGATGGACATTTGGGAGATGGGGATGAATTAAAACATCTCTTTGCTATAATTCTCTTTAGGATTTCAGAGTTTGCTTTAGAGTGTGAGTGAGTTTCATGTTCTTAGTGAGGATGGGAATAGAGAAATTGATCTTTGTGCTTCATTTGCCGTTGGAAATTGGGTCAAAAGGAAGTTGTGCATCTTTTCTAATTTAAGTGTAAACTGAAATTAAGAACACCTCTGAACATTCCTAAGGATATTTCCTCCCTCTTTTTTAATACTTATAACTAAAGGAGATAGAAATACAATCAGATTTATGTTCTGAATAATTAAAGGCATCGGGATTTTTGTATTGAACTTCTGGCTTGTGTTTAAAAAATTCTTTGTTATTTGCTTCACTCTTGCTTTGTGGAGGTTTAACTCTTCACACTAAATGTTAACAACTTTGATCAAAGATACTTTTATGTGTCTAGGGCTTTTTAATTTATTAATACCTTCCCTCTTTGTGAGGTAGAGTTGATTTTTTTTCTCTTGTTCAAATCTGTCTAAAAGTGACATCAAAGTGGCAGAGCAGCGTGTCAGGATGAGGAGCCGTGGCCATCAAGTTAATTAGGTTTGCCAGAGTAACAGAAGATTTATGTGACACAATTCCTTCATGGCCTCTTTCCCCTACCCCCTTCTTTGTGGAATACTTGCAACATCCCTGGTTCCCCATGGCAGAGAAGGGAGAAATGCTGAATTTCCATCAGGCACAGGAGGGGTCTCAGAACTGTGGGAGCCCCTGGACCAGGGGATGGCCTTGAGCAGTGCCTGGTTCCACGTTTAAGAGGTGCTGCTGCCTATAGCTTGGATCCCTGGCTCCAAAGCACCTCCAGTTTTGGGGTATTTGTGCTCAGCAGGATTTGTTCCCTGTGTCTGAAAGCTGAAGTGGTTCTCAGGGATGTGGAGCGTGAGCCCAGTGCAGGGAACTGGAGCAGGCAAGAGAGGACTGGGGAAGGTGATGCTCCAGCAAACCAGCTCTTTGCTACAAAAACCAACGTTAAAAGCTACAGAGAGAGGTTTAAAAAGCACACTTGGGTTTAAGGTGATTCTGAAACAGACTCCAAGGAAAAGGGGTAGTGCAGCTATTTGCAAATCCAAATGTGGATCTCCCCGGGCTGGAGCACAGGAAGCACTGCTGGATGGTTTTCTTCACTCATCAGATAGAACAAGGTGATGAGTGATGTTGTTTTATTACAGGCAGCATTGTCTGCAGCCGTGTGGGGTGTGTCTGCAGAGGCTGGGATCAGCCAGGGCTGAGCTCTGGCACTCCTTGGCAGCGGTGCCCGCTCCCAGCCACCCTCAGTGTGATGGCAGGGACCCAAACTCCTCCAGCTCGGGGGTAAATCCCCCCTCTAATGGTGAATTATTTTCATTCTGGCAGTGCTGTGTTCGAAGCAGGCTTGTTTAGGCCAGGATTTGGGCAGGGAGACCCCAGCAGCTCCTGCAAGGGGCTCAGTCCTTGGCAGCTCTGAGCCCATGGCCGCTGCTGCCCAGCCCTGGGGGGTTTGTTTTTGGGAACTGGAGAGCTGCAGGGGGGAGCTCTGGCTGTGGGTGCTGGGCACATCCCCTGGAAGGCTCGCTGCTGATCCTGTTCTTCCATAAAAGGAGAAATGGAGAGGCTGGAGCAGCGTTCCTGGGGATGCAGGGAGCTCCGGGAGCCAGCGGGGAACAGGGAACTCGGTGGTGGTTTGGGGGTTTGCAATCCCTGCTGGGAGGAGGTGCTGGGGAGGCAACTCACTGCTCACCTCCACGAGGCAAAGGTCAGGGAGGGCTTGGTCAAACCAACAGCGGGTTTAAAACCAAAAATACCTGTGTAATTTTCAATTTGCAGCTCCTTACTGCAGGATATTTGCCTAGAGTTCAAAGGAAATATATATTTAAAACTGAAACCTAACCAAATTTCTGGAAAGAAATCCATCAAGGAAGATGACGTGGTTTGGTCTGGATGCCTCTTGCCCAAGATGCTGTTCATGCTCTTGCTGGCAGGCGAGGAGTTCCCTGGGGGAGTATCCCTGCTGGATGCTCCTGCTTCCCCTAGCTGGGCTTTCCCCCAGCCAGCCTGCTGGGAACTCTGTCACCCCAGACTGGGGCACAGAAACACTTGGTTTTCAGTGCAAATTGTGCTTGTGAGCAGCATCCTGGGCTGCTGCTGGCCCGTGCCTGTCCCTGAGGGTGACGTGGCCCCCGCTGTCACTCGTGGCTCCAGGTGGTGGCTGGTGCCACATCTTCAGCCCCTCCTAAAGCAGAACTCGTGTGTGTGTGTGTCTGGAAGCTGGCTTTTGGCAAATCTCCTGGCTGCACTAATGGAGTGTTGCTTGTTGTGCAGTGTGCCTCCATGGTGATGTTTACTAATGACTTGCGCTCTCTCGCCCCCTTCCCCATCCCCTTTCCCTCTCCTACTTCTTTCCCTCTCTTCTATTTTCTCCTCCTAGAAGCCTAGACTGTCTCCTAACACTGGGGCTGCCACTGACACGAGACCAGTGTCCTTTTCTACCTGCCATTACACTTCTAAAACCTGCAGCATTTTACAGAGCTCTTGCTTTACCTCCTTGGACTTGGCTGTAGAAGAAGGCAAAGGGTGGCTCCATCCTGCTCCTCCTCCCTGTGCTCTGCAGTGCTTGTTGAAACCTTCCTCTCTCTGTGTAAGCACAAAGGTGCACCTGGTTTTGAACTGCTCTATGCCGCTGGTTTGAAATCACCACCACAGCTCCATTTTCTGTTTGATCACCTTTAAATTTAATTTCTCTCCGTTTTCATGGTGCTCAATAAGAGAAGGTTTGAGATTTCCAGTTGTGCTTCCATAGTGGATGGGTCCACCATGACTGCAGCTCCCTCCCCCTTCTCCCCACACTCACCACAGCCCTTTAGAGTACCTGCCTTGATCCTTGCTGCTTTGAAACCCTCTCACCTGAGGTTCTGATCTGTAATAATGCTGTTTTCTTCCAGACAGGTGGGTTCGGGTAATTTCAGCACTTTGTAGACTTGAGAAACAGATCAGGGAAAACCAAGGTTCCTGAGGTACGGGTGGATCATCTCTGGTGTCTGAGGGGTCGATTTTGGGGTCCAAGCACTTGCCATAACTGGGAGTATGAAGGAAAAAAGCCAGCCCCAAATTCCAAAATTCCTAACCCAAAGCCTTAGGAGTGGCTTTGCTGTCATACTCCTTCCCAAAAACCCTAGAAGTAAGAAAGGAAATTGCCTTTTTTTAACTTCACACCTCTGGCTTTCTTTGGGGAGTGACAGCCTTGGATGGAATTTTACCTGCCATGAGAAATAATCTGTCCCTGCTAAAACTGAGGGAAACAAAAGGACTGAGTTGTGAAATTGTACTGAAATAATCCTGACAATGTCCAGCAATACCAGAAGGAACAGGCCTGTTTTAACCTAGAACAGCCACAGGAGCATGTCCAGTGGGATTCCTGCTGGCTCCACAGAGGTGCAGAGCTTCCCAAAGACAAAAGTGCTCATTTCTCCATCAGCAGATGAAACAAAACGTGAAAGGAGGAAATAATTAGACAGCCAACGCAGTATTTTAGCTGAGACAGGCTCAGCCTGGGCTTTGGAGGTGAGGGAGTGCTTTGGGTGAGGAGAACTGTGTTGTGGAGCTCAGGGTACCTGCCCTGCAGCACCTGATGGAAAGGATTTAGTTGAACCCAAATCCAGAGTGAGGTTGAAGCGCCCAGAACAAGCCTGTAAGAGCTTCACTTGCCTAAAAATGGGATTTCCTTGTTGTGAGGGGAGCAGCTGGCAGCTGCCCAGCCCTGGTACCCTGCTGGCACCCACTGCCAGTCCCTGCTGCACTCAGGGCTCACGGGAGGTGTGAATTCCCACCTGGGATGAGCAGGGCTGTGCCAGTGCCACCAGAGGGGCTGCTTTGGGCATCTCCCTCAGACAGACCCATCCAGCCCTGCTTTGTTCCTTATTCCAGGCAGGACCTCACATGCTCCCCACCGGGGTGGCAGTGCCAGCGCTGAGTCACGGCCTGGGCACTGATGTGCAGCAGGACCTGGCACTTTCCTCCCCAGTTTGTGCCAATTTATCCCTTTGTGCCCCCCTCGAGGCCTCATTAGGAGCTGACGTCCTCGTGGTGCCAGTTCCCACCAGTAACCCCAGTGGCTTCTCCTCCAGGCCCGTGGTTGTTGTTTCTGGGAAAACTCCCATCTCCTGGAGGCTCCCAGCTCCCAACACCGGGCTCTCCCTGCCCAGTGCCCGGTGCCTAGTGCCCAGTGCCAGCCTGGCCGAGCCCCCGCGCAGCTCACAGCATCACTCAGGTTGGGAAAGGCCCTGTGAGACCTTCATGTTGTGCTTTCCTTTGGGGTTTTGGTGTCTGTGGCCATAAAAGGAGATTCTTGCGTTCTTGGGGTTTTTTTCAAAGACCTCTTCATAGCTATTTTTTTTAAAAAGATGTCATTTTGAAGTGAGGCAGCATCACTTTGACTTGGCTCCTCAATTGTTCTTTCTCACCTTTTGCCTTAAGTGGGCTTAACTCTTGTGCCCTAGAAATAGAGAATAAATAATATAGGACTGAGAGGTATTTCCAGATTGAATTATAGAAGGTTTCAGGTTACCTGAATATGAGACTTTGCCCACTCCCACAGATGCTTTATTTTATTTTATACTGAAATGCAACAATGGTTTAAAGTCAGGCTAGAGGGACTTGTAGCCAAAGTGAGGTGGGCAGAGGAGTTTGGGAAACATGGCTCATTCATCCCATTGCAGCCCACATTCCCAGCCCACGTGTGTACCCTGTTTGTTTGGGGTGCCATCGGCTGCACTGGTGTGAGGGTGAGCTGCAGGCAGAGGGGAGCTGTGCTCTGGGGCTGAGGGGTTCCTACAGGGCTGATCCCGAGCTCTGGGAGCTGCCTGTCCCGGGGTGGATCCAGGGGGGGTGTAGGGAATGGTGGGGTCTGTGCAGAGTGTTGGATCTTCTGTCCCTCCTGGAAAGCATCCGTGTATCCCCCTGAGAGCTCGTGCAGGGTGTGTGTGTGTGTTCTCGTGCAGTGCCATGGGCAGGGAGGCACCAGGAGTGTTCCTCTGCTCACATTCCCTCTTTCCACCCTTTCCTCCAGCCCCCGGAGCTGCTGCTGTACCTTCACTGTGCTCTAACATCCCTGTGCTTCCACTCCTGTCTGTTGTCACTCCTGATGCTGAATTATTAATTCCAATGCTCTGTACGATGTGAAGCTGTAACTGCTGTGGAATAAATCTCCCTAATAAACGTCTCAAACTAACCCCTCCCGAGTTGTTCTGTGGTGAGAATCTCCGGGCTCCTGCTGCCTGTCCAGGGCTGATTCCTGCAGGGAATGTGCTGGAAGGGGGAGATGGCTGGGACTGGAATCCTGTGCTCCCTGGACAGAGGTTGGAAAACCTGTCCCTCAAGGATGAGGATGTTGTGGGAAGTGTTTGGCTCTGTCCCACATGACATCCTCGTCCCCAAACTGGAGAGACAGGGATTTCCTGGTGCATAGGGAAGGGGCTGGATGGTCCCACTCAGAGCTGTGGTCAGTGGCTGGGTGTCTGAGTGCAGAGCAGTGACCAGAGGGTGCTCAGGGGCAGGGGTGGGAGCAGCACTGTCCAGCTCACTGTCAGTGACAGGGGCAGTGCCACTGGGGCACCCCGGGCAGTCTGCTGGTGCCACCGAGCTCTGGGTGCTGTCACACGCCTGAGGGAAGGGATGGGGCACCCACAGGGACCTGGCCAGGCTGGAGAGGTGGCACTGTGCCAACCCACGGGGTTTGACAAAGCCAAGGGCAAGGTCCTGCACCTGGGCTGGGACAATCCCAAGCACAAACACGCTGGGGATGAAGGGATGGAAAGCCCTGAGGAGGAGGATTTGGGGGAGAAAAACATCAAAAAGACCCCCAACCCGAACAAAAAACCCGACAAAACCATCCCAAAATCTTCTTTATTCTGTGTAGCAGGTTGTAAATAGGACACTTAGAGGTGTGCTCTGCTAATTGAAGCTTTTCTACTGGCTTTCCTCTTTCACCTGCCTGTGTATTTCCCTCTTGGTGCAAGTTTTTATTTTCAGAGGCTTTTATCCTTCCTGGGGTTCAGGCAGAGCTCTTTAGGCTCCTCAGAGGGGGCTGCGTCCAGCCATGCTCACTGCCGGGGAGTTCACGTTTCCTGTGGCTCCAGTCTAAAAACAGCAGCCCAGTGAATAATTCAGCAGCTTTGCTGAGTTCCTCCGTGACTCAGACTCAGGGTGTGAGCCTCCCTGAGCTTTGGGGTGGTTGTTTTTGGGGGGAAGGTGGATGGGGAGGGTGATGTGACAGCCAGGGGTCTCTGTCCCTAGCCCCGGTGAGGACCCTGGGGGGGACAGAGACCCTCTCCCTCCCTTCCAGGGAATGTGGAGCTTCCCCAGCTCCTGGAGGGGGAGTGTGGGGTGAGGGTTTTTTCCTGCAGGTCCTGGTGCTCTTTCAGGTGAGGAATTTGTGGCTCCCTATGGCTCAGGAGCTGAGCAGCTGCACAATCTCAGCTCCTGAGCTGCTCCTGAGCCGTTCAAAGAGCGTAAAGAAACTTCCCAGGTGTTGAGGTGCTGATAAACACTGGGAATAACAGACAGGGTGCCCAGAGCAGCTGTGGCTGCCCCTGGATCCCTGGCAGTGCCCAAGGCCAGGCTGGACACTGGGGCTTGGAGCACCCTGGGACAGTGGGAGGTGTCCCTGCCATGGCAGGGGTGGGATGGGATCATCCTGAAGGTCTCTTCCCACCCAACCCATTCCATGAATTCCTGATTCCTGGTTTCTGCTACCTGAGGGAAGGGCAGTGTAAACCAGCTGAACCCTGGGCTGGGAGCACTGGTGCCATCCCAAAATTCCTCCTGCTGTGCCGTGAACCTCTCTGCTGCTCTCCCTTATGGTGAAGGACATGCTCAAGCAGCTTTTGTGCTGGGCCCGAGTCCTGTTTGTGTCAAAGCAGCTTAGGCTGTTGTGTAAGAGCTGCTGCTGGAGGAGAGCGAGCGTGGCACCACTGGAGCTGCTGCAGGGAATTCTCTGTGCCCCTGGGGACAGTGGGGCTGCCCTGCAGCTCCTGCCAGCCTGGGGGGGCAGTGGGAGGTTGGCATGGGCAGGTTGGACAGGGCTTGGAGCACCTGGGATAGGGGGAGGTGTCCCTGCCCATGGCAGGGGTGAACAGGATGAGCTTAAGATCCTTTCCAACCCAACTCATCCTGGAATTCTGTGATCTTGGTGGTGTTGTGGTGTGGGGAAATGGAGCTGTGGGATGAGGGGTGGAGGAGCTGGGAGGCAGGGTGCAGGTTTTTCAGGAAGGCAGCACTGCGCTGTCCCAGTGTCACCGTGGGTCCCACAGGATGGACAGTGAGAGCTGGAATTCCGCAGCTCTGGGAGTGCCCTGGGAGCTCCTCTGCAGAGAAAAGCAGGGACCTTTTCTGTGTACAAAATTTTGTTTTCATGCTGTGTCTCTCTTGGATGGTGTTTCCCCACCAACCTGCTGCTTGGCTTTTCACTTTCTGCTTCAGACTTTGCTTTGGAGGTGGGATGTCCCTGACTTGGCTCATTGAATAGGAAATTAAAAGGATTATAATGAAGTCATACATATGTCGAGAAGTCTATTAAAAGCTTAACAGGGAGGCTTAGTGAGGTTTAAAAACTGGGAATACAAACGCTTTCTGTTTCGCAGCGTGCTCAGGAGTTGTTCTAGCAAGGATCTGACAGCTGGGTGAATTAATGGGGTCCTCCAAGGCTTGAATTGCCTGAGCAAGTAGCTGGGACTTAAGATATTCAAGCCATGAACTTTGGAGCTTGTACCTCAGATTTAATATGTTATTAGTGCATTTAAACCTCCTGCTTTGGGGAGGTGCTGCAGAACTGTGCAGGCTGGGACCTCCTGGAAAATGTGAACCCTTTTCTCTGCCCGTCCTTTGAGCTCGTCAGCCTTTACACAAAATCAGCCTGTCATTTCTCAGAACTGTGTTTCTGTGGAACTGCAATGTTTCTGGGTGTGTAATGAGGCAGCCTTTTGAAACTCGTGGTGTTTTCAGGAGGTTTTGAGGCAGGTGGAAGAGAGACAGAGTCTCGGTGCTGCAGACAAGTGGGACTAACTGAGCCTCCCTGCTCATCATCCAGAGCCCTGCTGTTATCCTGCACTTGCATTACCCAATTTGCCTTTAATTTGTCTCTCTGGAACTTAACTGCAGCTTAAGAAGATACTTATTTTTTTTCTCCTTCTTCAGTGCTTAAAACAACAAAATGTTTATTCCCCTGCTTATTCCAGTAGCTCCTGCGGAGTCTTTGCAGTGATCCTTCAGATTAAACGAAGGGAATTTCAGTGAGAGGCTTGTCAAAGGAAAATAAACAGCAGCACTGTAAAAGACACAAAAAATGAGGCTTAGTCTAAACACTTTATCATCACCTTTTTGCTAGGTGGGGTTCCTTGTTTGGCTGTACAATAGGAGTTAATCTCTGACACTCGATCACTTGGGTAAATATTTGCCTTGGAGCTGCAGCAGGGCCGAGCCTGGGGATCAGCTCCTGGGCTGACAGCACCAAGCAGCAGGGAATGAACTCTGCAGTGCTTCAGTCATCTCCCATCTGCAGGGGTGGGGAGGAGGTTTGGGAGCTGCTGGATCCCATTCCCAGCGGGAGCTCCATGGGAAGCACTCCGCAGCAGGACCCTCGGGAAGGTGGGGCTGTGCCCGGAGTGCTGCTCCAGGCTGGGCTCTCCCTTTTCAGCTTTCCTTCCCCACCTTTTATTCATCTTCTAAACCTGGGGTTCTGCCTGTAAGAACGGATTTAGTGGGGGTTTATCCTGCTTACAAAACCTTCGGGAAGAGTCGTGTGCTGGGATGGCAGAGTGGCTTTGAGAGGTCGTGTGACACGGGCTAAATCTGAACCTGGGGACAGGAAACTTCCCTAATCCTGGCTCTGCTTGTGGCTCCCTCGGAGGCCTGAGCTCTTTAATCTTCTTCCAGTTCAGTCCCATCACTGCAAATAGGGTAAGGCTGATTATATTGTGCATTTTATCTTTTCTAGCTGCACCCCAGCTGTTGTTATCGAGCGTTCTCGTTGCGGGGTGGGTTGGTACCGGGGTAATCTTGGATTAGTGGGACCTTTTTTTGGAAAAAGGAAATTTTATAGTTAAGGAACGTATCGGATACAGTGAGGCTGCTCAGGAGCTCTGTGGTGGTTGGGGCTGAGAGCAAATCTACACCTCGGAGCAAGGGCAGCTTTTAAGTGGCTGAGCAAAGGGAAACTGGGAAATGCTGAGCAAGGCTGTGGTGCCTCCTCGTTAAACCCCACAGAGCTGCTCTCCCTGGAAAGGGCTCTGAACAAATTCAGCTCTTGGTCCTGCATGAGCAAGCCCCTGAAATATGAATTATAGATCTCCTCAGCAGTAATTTCCCCTTACGGCTGCTGTTTTGGTGCAATTTCTGCAGCTGATTTCCAGCTCTGACCCATCACATACCGGGTACGCCTTGTGTGGGGCTGGTGTGTCTGAAACACTCCAGATTTTGGCAAGTGTGGCATAAAACCTTCCTGAATTCCTGCTGAATCAGTGTCAGGACAGGAAAGCTTTGCTGCTTTTTGGAGTTACAAAACTCTGAAATAACGTGTGAGGGATGCTCAGGATCCTCATCCTCTCCTGGCCCAGGGAGCTGTGCCTGGTCCCTTTGGAGCAGTCTCCTCTGCCGTGGGATAACGCTGCAAGCCAGGCTCACCTGCCCTTGGAAATGGGGGGAAATGGTGTTGGATGGTTTTTCTAAGGATGTGCTCCTCCTTTTCCATTTGGTGGGTAAGAGCTCACCTCAGTATGGCAGAGGTGGTCCTTCCTCACCTGGAGCTGCTCCTTCCTGCTGCACCAGTGGAGGTGGGATCGGGATTTCTGAGTGTTGGAGGATGAGGCTTTTCCCATAAACCTGCCCCTTGATTTTGGCAGCAGTGGCAGGCAAAAGAAGCTCCCTCCTGGGGGTGACCAGGCAGGATCCCTGTTTCTCTTGGCATTAACCAATGCCTGCTAAGTGGTGCAGGATTAACAGCTCCCTTGGGAGCAGTTCTGCAACTTTAGGGCTGTGGATGTTTCTGTGGACAACCGATGCTGGAGGCACCTCTGGAATTAGAAGTGACTTGGCAAGGCACAGAGGCGACAGGAGACTGCAGGACATGAGCAAACACAGTTCATCACCCCCCAAAAAATATCTGGGAGGGATGTTTGATTTTGTTCTGTCACGTAACTTATGATGCTGTTTAACCTTCTTCCTTTCAATGAGAGCACACTGCATCTGACTGAATCATGGAGTTGTTGAGGTTGGAAAAGAGCTCCAAGGTTATTGAGTCCCAGCTGTGCCCCATCCCCACCTTGTCCCCAGCCCAGAGCACTGAGTGCCATGGCCAGGTCTTCCTGGGACACCTCCAGGAATGGGGACTCCAAACCTCCCTGGGCAGCCCCTGCCAAGGCCTGAGCACCCTTTCCAGGCAGAAATTCCTCCTGGTGTCCACCCTGAGCCTCCCCTGGCCCAGCCTGAGGCCGTTCCCTCTCCTCCTGCCCCTGTTCCCTGACCCACCCCAGTGTCCCCTCCTGTCAGGGAGTTGTGGGGCTGCAGAGGTTTGATCTGTCTCTCCTCAAAGGGAATTTCCTGTGGTTCTCTATGACAAGTTCGACCTGTGCAGGGCCAGGAGCTGGCCTTTGGTGACCCCTGTGGGTCCCTTCCAACTCAGGATATTCTGGGATTCTGTGAAGTTGTGTTTTCCATGCCCTCAGGTTGGTCTGGCTCCCTGAAAAACCCAACTCTGGCCAAACTCGCTGTCTTTCC
>VWZT01009991.1:70157-81846 GCA_013397055.1 Pachycephala philippinensis
TTGAGGCCCCTTCCCACCCAAACCATTCCAGGATTCTGTTCTCAATGCTCATCTTTTTGATAGTGAATTCCAAATCCAAACCATACCCCCAAAAGGGACCTGGAGGGCGGGAATTGAGGATTTTGGCCCTTGTTGGTGTACTTTGGAGTCACCCACAGCTGACCTGTGAGCAGACCCTTTCCCAGCCATGGTGGCACCTTCTCATCCCTGCCTGGGGCACGGGGCAGGGTCGGGCTGGGTTTGAAGGTCACACTCAGTGTGCTCTGCCCTGCTTTTGCCAGCCCCAGCCCGAGCCAGGGGACTCATCTGGGCAGGCTGAGCTGTGCCCTGCAGGGTGCTCAGAGCCAGAGGACCCGGCTGGGTGGGCTGAGGGGGGCCCTGCAGGGGGTTCAGAGCCAGGGGACCCGGCTGGGGGGGCTGAGGGGGGCCCTGNGCTGAGGGTGGCCCTGCAGGGTGTTCAGAGCCAGGGGACAGGGCTGGGTGGGCGGAGGGTGACCCTGCAGGGTGTTCAGAGCCAGGGGACCCGGCTGGGTGGGCTGAGGGTGGCCCTGCAGGGTGTTCAGAGCCAGGGGACAGGGCTGGGTGGGCTGAGGGTGACCCTGCAGGGTGTTCAGAGCCAGGGGACCCGGCTGGGCCGGGAACATCTCCCAGAACCCTGGAAACGTCTGCTCGTGTCACCATCAAACCACAGCTCTGCCATGGCTCTGCTGTGGCTCTGCCCGCCCCAGCCCCGCTCTGCCAGCTCCATCTCGGTGACACAGTTCAGCACCAGAGCCCGGACCTGAGCAACAATCCCTGGGTTCTTCTCCCCCTCACATCCCGTGGCCGTGGTGCTGGGGTGGGAGCTCTCCCAGAGCAGCCCTGCTTTGAGGTGAGCTGCTCCCTCACATGCCAGGTTCAGTCTCTCAGGGCTCGCCCACGGGAGTAAAAGCACTTTTATTTGTTGGATTTCCAGAGGAAAATCAAATTGGCAGGGTTTATTTCAAAACATCAGAAACTCCTTAGTGAGGAATTAAAGAATTCCTAGAAAACTGGCTGCCTCTCTGCAGGGCTGTAAATTAGAATGATTTCAAACGAGCACAGACAGCGTGTCATCCTCCTCATTCTCAAGCAGAAGCTGCCTGAATAAACAGTAATAGAATTGTAGATTCTTCTGGTATTATGTAAATGCCTTCATGCTTTGATGTCCCTCGTGTCATTAGTTTGACACTAGCTGGAATTAATGGCCATAAAACTCTATTACAGACATGGCAGAGAGATTTCTCCTGACTGCTTCTGATTCCTCGTGTGAGCTCGCTGCCTCTGCCACGGGATTGGGAAAGCTGAAAGTAGGTCAGGGCGATGTGTGTGAACATGGGCTGCTGGAATCGCAGCCACAAACAAACAGCACTCGAGTGCTGAAGGGAAATTTGCTATTTTAAGCCCTTATTTCCATTATCACCATCTCATTCTGCACAACGAGCGTGTGGGGGGGCTTTGTGGCCGTGCACCCACAGATGGGATCCAGGAAGGAGGAGAAAAAATACATATGAGTATATACAGATATATCTGTGTGTGTATTTGTGTGTTCCAAGGGTGGCAGTAAATATTGTCACTTCTGAGTGGCTCCTCTCCATCTCATGTGAGGCAGACTGAAAGTGCCAAAATATGTAGGTCAAAAGAAATGAAGAGTTTTGCATCCAAGCAGCAACCAAATGCTGGAATTCTGGGCTGGAATTGCTGATACCGTGTGGTGGAACGTGGGGCAGGGTTACAGGGATGTTCTCCAGAGTTCCCACACTCCTTGCATATTTATCATTCATTCCTAGTCCTCAGAGGGGCTTCCTCACTGACAGCTCTTGGGGACAAGTGTTGGCTCCCAGCGTAAAGAGTTGGGATGTTCTGAACCTGGAGGAGGGTTAATCATGGAGCTGCTGCAGGGTTTCCCTTAGGACAGCTGGGTGAGGAAAGGTGGGAAACAAGGAATACGACAGAATTGGCTATTTTTAGGCAATAAAAATATGAGCAGGAGGGAGAAAAGGGCAATTAATTTAAATTCGTCTTGGCAGTCAGGGATGGCAGGAGTTAAATCTGTTGGGAAGGTGAAGTGCTACAAAACTAATGGAGGGAAGTGATTTGTGTGGATAGGAAAGACATTCACAGACCATTGCCAAGGAGGCTGTGGCAAATGCTTTAGGGAGTCTGGAAAAAAAGGAGGAAATTAATAAAAATGGAAGCGAGGACTCAAAGCTCGGGAGATTTAAGAACTCCCCAGATTATGGTGCACAGCGATTTAGAAGCACTGAAGTGCAGGAGCCAAAAGAAGAGGATTTCTAATTTATTAGAGATAAGAGAAGGTTGGAAGAAAGCTGTTAAACGGAGATGGAGGGGAAAGCGGTGCACAAGAGGCTGCAGGGTTCAGCCCCTTGCCTGCTTTAGGTCTGGTTTTTATCATTTGATAAGGGCTGGAGCACAGGCTCCATCCAGGCCAGGGAGCAGCACCTGGCACCCAGGGGAGCTCCGGGATGGGGATGGGTGTTCCCAGGTGATGGGGAGGGCAGGCACCACTCTGGGCTAGGGGTGTGAAGCATTGTTAATTTGTAACCTATTTCATTAAAAGATATTAAAACAAGTGATGACACAGCCAGAAAGAACCAGCTGGAGTGATAAAAGTCTGAGGAGGCAGCAGACGAGGTGTAGCTCCAGCATGGTGCAGTGAGGGTGTTTTCTTCATGTATTTTATTCGCTGTAAGTTTTGGGAAGAGTCAGAGTTTTGTGCCCTCCTCAGCCAGAGAAATAGCTCTTGAGAAGTGCTGTTAGTGGATGGGGTGAGCTGCTGTGTGGACCTTGTTCTCCTTCGTGGTTCTGTAAATATTGACTCTCAAAGGAGCACACTCAGAGCTCGTGATCCCCAGCAGAGACTGTAAGTGCTGCTTTTACTTGTTTTTGTTTTCTTCTCCGGCCCTGATTGCATTAAAAAAAAAAAGAGAATTCAGCTCTTGGCTGTTGTCAGGGGAGGATTTGGGGTTTGCAGCAGCTCGGAGCAGCCGTGGCTCAGCGCGGGGAGCGTCGGCCCTGTGCTGATGGGGTGATGGGTGTGGGAGCTGGGCACTGATCCTGCCCCAGCTGCTCTGCCTGGGCAGCTCTGCCCAGGCTCTGCCAGGCAAAGGGAAACGGTCTGGGGACGTGGGGAACGTGTGGTGTCTGCCTGACCCTTGCAAGGACAGCTCAGGTACCAGCCCGTGGAGAGAACAGAGCTGGGCTGGGCTGTCTGGTGTGGGCACAGCACGAGGAGAAATCCTGGGCTGCCTCAGGATCTAAAGATACAGGAGCAGTTTGTGTTCAGCTGAAGGGAAATCTGCAGGTGTATTTTTGTGGTAGTTTGGGTAAATGTGGTTGGGTCTCAGAAGGATGAAGCTTAGGGAAGGTTTGAGTTCCTCAACAGGAGGTACCAGATCATCATCAGTGGGAAGTAGGGGATATTTTCTTTCTGGAATTTTGCTGACTTTTTATACCTCGGCTATTTTTTTTAATCCACTCTGTGACTCTTGGATTTCCTGGGAGCAGGAGGCACTTTGCAGGTCCCAGTCCTGTGTGCAGACTGGCAGCAGATGGTGGTTTGGCTGCTCTTCTGTGTTTGTGGTGTCCTGAACCCTCTGCAGGTGTTGGCATCGGCCCAGGCTGCAGCTCAGGATTCCCTCAACTGTGTCTGCTACCAGCCCAAAATCTTGGCTGGACTGGAGGGTATTCCTGGGCCTCCTGCTGAGCAAGAGTAGAATCACAGAACCATGGAATGGTTTGGGTGGGAAGGGACCTTAAAACCCATCTGGTTCCACCCCTGCCATGGGCAGGGGCTTCTTCCACTGTCCCAGGCTGCTCCAAGCCCTGTCCTGCCTGGCCTGGGACACTGCCAGGGATTGGAATCCACAACCTGTCTGAGCAACCTGTGCCAGTCCTCTGCTCCTCATCCCAGGGAGTCACAGCACCCCTGGGAGGTACCAGAGCCCGTTCTCCAGCTCACAGCTCCATTGGGAGGTACCAGAGCCCAGAGGCTGTTCTCCAGCTCACAGCTCCATTCCAGCCTCACCCCTGGCATGTACCAGAGCACAGAGCCCATCCTCCAGCTCACAGCTCCATTCCAGCCTCACCCCTGGCATGTACCAGAGCCCATTCTCCAGCTCACAGCTCCATTGCAGCTGCTCCTGCTCGTGCAGGTCCTGCCCACCTTCCAGACTCTCGGGTTCTTTGTCTGGGCCTGGTGTGTGTCTGGTAATGTTTGCTCATCCTTCCCCCCTCTCCAGAGGCTTAGGGCAGGTCTGTGTCCCTGTTCCAGACACTGCTTCAATTTTCCTGGGGGAAGGGAGCTTCCAGACCTGCCTTCCTTGAAAACCCCTCCAGGGTGGCAGTTCCTGTCTCCCCGCATCCCTGTTGGAAAGGTTTGAGCACCAAGCTCAGCAGTGACCTTTGCTGAACGAATCCTTACTCTGGGTCCTTTCTGCTGCCTCTGCTCTTCTCTGGGGCTGCTGCTCTGCGGTGTCCTGCACTTCTCCTGACCCCAGATTAAAGTGGAGCACGGGCAGCCTCCTCAGCGTGAGAGATCTGCTCCAGCCTCTGCCCCACTGAGGAGCTCAGAACGGAGCGTTTGAACTGGAGCACTCCCTGAATCAGGATAAAGCTGTTTAAATTTGGCAACAGCCCTTTCAGGGGAAATAGCCTTTCCCTGCTCGGAACGAGGGCTGACAGCGCTGCGGGTCACAGCTGCCACTGCAAACTGCACTGTCACTGTGGTGCTGGCACAAGGGACACACCGTCCCTGTCTGGGGTGGCTCTGGCCATGGGGGGGCTGTGATTCCCCCCAAAACTCCTTGGGCTTCCTTCCAGGCTGCTCTGGAAGTCAGGAGCCTTCTGTAGGGCATTAAAGCAGCACAGCTCTGTGGGAGGTTTCAGGGAAGTGCAGGTGGATCCTTATTTCACATGGAAGTTTTGTCGCTTGGGATCTGTGTCACATCACTCCCAGCCCGGTGTGTTCATGGCTGTGAGACCTCCGAGCTCAGGAGCTGTGGCCATGGACAGGGAGGAGGAGAGGCTCCAGCTGCTGCTCACAGCTCAGCCTGGAGCAAAGGAGGCTCAGGGGGGCCCTTGTGGCTCTGCACAACTCCCTGACAGGAGGGGGCAGCCGGGGGGGGCGGGCTCTGCTCCCAGGGAACAGGGACAGGAGGAGAGGGAACGGCCTCAGGCTGGGCCAGGGAAGGCTCAGGGGGGACAGCAGCAGGAATTTCCCCATGGAAAGGGTGCTCCGGCCTTGGAACTGCCCAGGGAGGTTTGGAGTGCCCAGCCCTGGAGGTGCCCAAGGAATGACTGGATGTGGCACTCGGTGCTCTGGGCTGGGGACAAGGTGGGGATGGGGCACAGGTTGGACTCAGTGACCTTGTAGTCATCCAACCTGGATGATTGCAAGATTTTGGGATCTCTGGGGCTCTCCTCTGTGCCAGCACAATGGGGTTTGGGCAGGCCTCGTGTGCCCACTCCTCATTGAGTCTTTTGCCTCAGAATTGATCTTATTTCAACTGCACACCTTTCAGGCGAGGCAGCCAGGGCAGGGTGTCCACAGAGCTTCTGTGGGATCTTCTCCTCAGTTCCGAGGCTGGATGCAAGGCCAGGGAATAGGGAGGGATTCAGCTGGCTCCATCCTGGGGTTGCTGCTCTGGGGTTTGCCTCCCTGCAGATGTTCCCTGTATCACCTGCACCTCACGCTGGGCCTGCTGAACAGGTTTGGGGGGTTTTTGCCTGGCTGTGGATTGAAATATTCCCTGCCAAGGATGTGCAGAAGGCTCGTGGCTTTAGGAAGGAACCCCAGGTGAAACAGAAGAACTGCCTTGGTTGTACCACCTGGCTGAGAAAAACCAAGCAAAAAGCCCAAGGAGGGAGGGACACCTCCCACTGTCCCAGGCTGCTCCAAGGCCCATCCAGCCTGGCCTTGGGCACTGCCAGGGATCCAGGGGCAGCCACAGCTGCTCTGGGAATTCCATCCCAGTCCCTCCCCACCCTCCCAGCCAGGAATTCCTTCCCAATATCCCATCCATCCCTGCCCTCTGGCAGTGGGAAGCCATTCCCTGTGTCCTGTCCCTGCAGCCCTTGTCCCAAATCCCTCTCCAGCTCCCAACACCTGGTGTATTTCCAACACTGAGGAAATAAGTCTTTAGTGAGTTCTGTTTAAAAAGAGAGCTTCAGGTGCCTTTGTTATTGAAAGATGAGGAGTCTGTGGAGGGTGGTTCTGGATGAGGGTCTGGAGAGGTGGGAGCTGTGCTGTCCCGAGCTCCGGGGCGCTGAGGGATGAACCCGAGCTGTGCTGGGGATTACTCACCTCCTGAGCAGCTGACATTGCCAGCAGGAAGCAGGAGCAGCAGAACAAACGTGGAGCAGTTGGAGCAGAGGGTGGGAGATGGGAGCTCTGTGCACCTCTGTGCCTCCCCCTCCCCACTGATGACACAGCAATCGCTGCTGGAAAATTCCCTCTGGGAAGGAGAGGTGAGGAAGGGAAAAAAGCTGGACAAGAAACTGTAGCCACTGCATGTTTTTTTCCTTGCAGATTGTTTTACAAGGCAAAACATGAACCTTGTGTTGAACTTTCGAGTTCCTGACTTTGCATCTCGGGGTTTGCAGATACTGGTTCTGACAGTCAGACACACGGAGCCCTTGTAGCATCCAGGGTTATGTAACCACATGGAATTTCAGAGGGAGAGCAGTAAAACCCTTCTGGAGCTGTCAGCACCCTCTCAAGAGCCCTGCAGTTTCTTCAGGGCCTTTAATAGATTCCTGATCTGCTCCTTCCCATCCAGCTCAGTGGTGGAATTTAATTTGCTTCTCGTTGCAGGGACTTGAGAGTGTCAGGACACAGGGAATGGCTTCCTGCTGCCAGGGCAGGGCTGGATGGGATCTTGGGAAGGAATTGTTCCCTGGGAGGGAGGGCAGGCCCTGGCACAAGGTGCCCAGAGCAGCTGTGGCTGCCCCTGCATCCCTGGCAGTGCCCAAGGCCAGGCTGGGCAGGGCTTGGAGCAGCCTGGGATGGTGGGAAGTTGGAGTGAAATGATCTTTAAGGTCCCTTCCAGCCCAAACCATTCTGACATTCTATGAAATGAAAGTATTTTGTGTAACCTCAGCCAGATTTGGGCTCAGCACTGGCCCCCGGGAGTTAAACTTTGCAAACCCTGAGGTATCCCCTTCTCCAAAAGCTGGATCTGAAGAGCCTGTGGAGGCTCAGGAGGCTGGAAGGAACTCTGACATCCTGAGCCCAACACCTTTGCCCAAAGCAGGGAAAGCAGACTCTGCTCGTGCTCTGCTCAGCTGGGTTTGGGGTTATCCCCAGGGCTGGACACTCCCCAGCTGCTCTGGCCAACCTGCCCAGTGTCCAGTCCCCTCAGATTGCACTCTGCACCAAAATGGAGCTGCTGCATTTCAGTTTGAGAAGAGGGAAGGGAGGGAGTAACCAGCTTTGACAGCTCTGCTCTGGGTGGATCGTCCTCCATCAGGGCTGCCAGCTTAGTGCTTTAGATATTCATTAAATGCAAAACTTGTTGGAATCTTGAGCTCTTATCCTCTTGGATAAAAGTGTGCAACCTCCCTTTGGGTGGCTGGGTGACATCTTTTTCCATGTAGTTCCTGTCTCTGCTTATCCCTTAGATTTTGGGGATTAGTGAAACTTGTCTGCAGAACTCAGAGGGGTTTCCAGACCCTTCGCTCTGAACTGAACTAGACAATGTTTCATTTTACACAATGATGAGACTGATGATAAAGTATTGAGGGGATATTGCTGCAAGATACTCCCTGTTTGCCCCAAAGCCAGCAGGCACACAGGGAGCCTGAGCATCTTGGGGGAGGTCCCCTGTGACCTTTCAGGTGAGGCTTTTGCCTCCCTTACCCTAAAAAATGTCTGGAAATAATGTCCCAGGCAAGGGAAGGAGACCCTGGAATGTCTTGGCTGCCTGTTGGGGTTTTTACCTGGTGCTCCAGGTAGATCCCATCCTGTACAGCACTGTTGTGCAGCAGACTGAAGGAGTGTGTGCCTAAAAATGGGACAGGACATGCAGGCAGAGGTCTCATGAATCCCTTGGATGGGAGTCAGGAGTTGCTCCTGGTGGTAACTGCCCTGAGCACAGGCAGGTCCTCACACAGGCACCAAGTGCTCCCAAAATAAGTCTAAATCTCGTGTAGAATCCTTAAAGCACCCAGTCTGGAGAAGGGCAGGATCCAGGGAGAGCTCAGAGCCCCTTGCAGGGCCTAAAGGGGCTCCAGGAGAGCTGGAGAGGGACTGGGGACAAGGGCTGCAGGGACAGGACACAGGGAATGGCTTCCCACTGCCAGAGGGCAGGGATGGATGGGATATTGGGAAGGAATTCCTGGCTGGGCTGGAATTGCCAGAGCAGCTGTGGCTGCCCCTGGATCCCTGGCAGTGGCCAAGGCCAGGTTGGATGGGGCTTGGAGCAGCCTGGGACAGTGGGAGGTGTCCCTGCCCATCCAAGGGGTGGCACTGGAGGGGCTTTGAGGCCCCTTCCAGCCCAAACCATTCCCTGACCGATTCTGGAGCTCCTTTTCAAGGCTGCAGACACCACACCCTGCACAGGGGGATGTGTGGGGGACTTCCATTCCCTTTGAGACTGATGGGAATTTATTGGCATGAGGGATAAAACTGCTGCTCTTTGTGGTGGTGCCAGCAAAGCCAACTCTGCCCCCGTGGGAGGTGCACCCATCCCAGGGGTGACCTGGGCACATTCCCTTTGAGACCCACTGCAGGAATGGAGCTCCCAAGCCTCCCTCTCCCCGTTGCCCCTGCTGGGAGCTGCCTGGGCCCTCTCCTGGCTGCTCACTCATTAATTTTGAAGATACTTAACCCCGAGCTGGAGGTCTGGCCAGTGACCTCCCAAGATTAGCATCTCCTGCAGCGAGGAGGCTTTAGCTGTAATCCCCTCCTGGGAGAGCCGTGCCTGGGCATTCCCGGTGGGATGCCCTGCGTGCCAGCGGCTCGGGAGCTGTGCTGCCCCAGCTCCGTGCCCAGCGGGGTGCCCACGGCCGGCACTGGCCACAAGGGCACTTTTGGCTGGATTAGCTCGGAATTGGTTGGTGTGACCGTGCTGACCTTTGCAGAGGGATGATCAAACAAACAATTGGACGCCGTCAGCAGCCCCGCTAAATGTCCCACCCTCGTCCTGCCCTGGGAGCAGTGCAGGGAAGGTGCTACTTGCATGGGATCCTTGTTTTTACTTTCAGAAGCAAGTTTGCTTTGTAAGTACGTTGTTAATGGTCTTTTTTCCTTTAAGCAAGACTTTGTAAGCTCTAATCCTACACTGGTTTATATTATCAGGGCTCGTAACCGGATTTTCAGCTATCAGCCAGCTTTAATACTTGCTAAAATTGCTTTACAGGTCTGTGGGATCTGTCAGATTTGCATTTTGTGTGCAGTGCTTTATCTGCTGCCGATGCACATCCACAGGCACTGGCAGCATTGGGCCTCGGAAATTTGGCTTTTCCTTTTTGTTGCTTTTGTGTCTTTGGTTGGTAGGTCAGAGGCAGAACTTGTGTTTGGGGAGGTTGGGTTTGGAACTGAAAAATCCTCTTTTCCCAGTCCTTGGGACCCTGTTCTGAGATCACGTTTTGTGTGCCAGGCTTGATAAGGGGAAACTGAATATTGGGATGGGGTGGGGATGACAAGCTGGAAGTGTCCACTTTATGGCAAATAACTTGGAAATCATTTTGGGAATAGCAGAGGGGGTTTTGCTGATGGTGACTGTGATCCAGAAATCCTTGTCCTGGCTCTGGCAGGGGTGGCTCAGTCCTGGCTGGCCCAGGGAAGGGGTGGCTGCTCCAGGCTGGTCCCTGCTCCTGGCCCTGCTCCAGCCTCTCCCTGCTCCAGAGCTGCCTGGATCCCTCCTTGCTCCGGGGTTCCTGCTGGGAAGCAGTGGCTGGTTTGGGTTTTTAATTTGCATCTGTTGTGAAAATATTGTGTGAAGAATATTCCAGTCTCGGGTTTAGATTTGGAAGGCTTTGGCAGAGGCAGCTCCCAGCTGCTCCTGATGCAGCTCCCAGCTGCTCCGGGGCTCTGCTGGAGCTCAGGGCTTGTGAGCACTGACAGAGCTCTGCTCAGCTCGCTTTCACCTGGTGGCACATGGAAATATTCCATTACAATTCCTTTTGTCTCCTGCTGCTCCCTCCTTCTCCAGCCCCGGGTGGGGGTCCCCTCTGTGTTTAAAGGCATGAACACAACCTGGCTGCTAAGAAACCCCCCAAAGTGGAGGGGTTTCTTTGGTTTACCTTTCTGACCCTAATTTTATGTCCTTCCCTGTGAAATCTTTAATCGTGGCAATATGCCAAGATGTTTTTAGTGCTAACAAATAGATTTGTTTCAAATATTTGGAGTTCAAGCGGTGGGTCGAGCTCTCCCTCAGCCTCAGTGTGGGTCCAGCCCAGAACTCTGTTAATGTCATAATATCATAATATCATTTTTGAAGAAGTTCCTGAATGTTTTTAACTGCTCCCAGGCTCTTCCTCACACTGTCAAGGACTTTTAGTGTCTTCTATTTTTTTTTTGCTTTAAATAGTTTTATAGACACGCAAATGACAGGCTCCTGTCTAGAGGAATTTACAATGGAATCTAATTAAATCCCTTGCTGTTCTGTACCACAGATAATGGTAAATAATAATAATGTCTCTTGACACATTGCAGTGGCACTTTATCTCCAAAGCACTTTTCAAAGCTAAATAAAATATCACCAAAATTACATTATATTATCAAATAAAATATTAATAAAATAATTTTCTCCTTACATTATCAGCCTTGCAGATGCTCCAGGCTTGGGCAGTGTTGCCCAGGCTGGGTTTTCCAGGGAACACACGGGGGGTTGTTGCCTGCCCGTGTCCCCTGTCCTTTGTCCCAGGGAGGCAGAGCTGCTGTAACCCCGGCCTGGGAACCTCTGTGTGCTCCTGCTGAAGTCAGCCATGGCAAATGGAGTCATTTAGCAGAATAAAGGCTAAAAGCCACTGGCAGAAAAGCAGCGTCCCCGTGCCAAACCCCGCTGCTCTGGGGGCTGCAGCAGCTGCACGGGAGGGGAGCAGCTCCAGACACGCTCAGGGATGGATGTGTTCAGGGGCAGGGCTGCAGTGCTGCTCTGGGTCGTGTTTACGTGGGAGCCAAGGGCTGGAAGATCTTGTGTTTACTGGAACTGGCCTTTGATTCCCACCCTCTGGCTTTCCTTGTGTGTGTAAGTGTAAAAAATACAATTTGTTTGTATTTACTTGGGTCAGCATCTCTATAGGGTCTGTTCTGCACCTGTGAGCTCCTGTTAGAGCCTAGCCCAGCCACGGCAGGGTTGGAACTGGGCATTTAGGATGTCCCTTCCAGCCCAAACCATTGCACACTGCACTCTGTAAATCCCCGATTCCACCTGCAGTGCTCCCTCCCAGCCCCAAAGGTGGTGTTCTCCAGTCTGGCTTTCAGGAGGGAAAAGCATTTTCCAGCTGGGTTGTTGCTGTGGGACACCCAGGGAACAGTGGGAGAGGGGCAGGCAGAGCCCAGGTCCTGCTCCTGCCCGGGGTGGCACTGGGGACATGGTGCCAGCAGAGCCATGTCCTGCTCCCTCCTGCCCGGGGTGGCACTGGGGACATGGTGCCAGCAGTGCTGGGTCCTGCTCCTGCCCGGGTGGCACTGGGGACATGGTGC
>VWZT01009995.1:6659-20104 GCA_013397055.1 Pachycephala philippinensis
GACAGGACAAGGGGGAATGGCTTCATGGTGACAGAGAGCAGGGATAGATGGGAAATTGGGAAGGAATTGTTCCCTGTGAGGGTGGGGAGGCCCTGGCACAGGGTGCCCAGAGAAACTGTGGCTGCCCCTGGATCCCTGCGGTGTCCAACACTCAGGTAACACCCATTTTATTGGGGTCAGGGACAGGACAGGGAGCCTTTCCCAGAGCACTCTGAAGGAATCTGATGGCCCAACCTTCTTTAGCCCTTGCAGCACTTTGTAAAGCTCCTTTTTCTCATGTGAAGAATTTAAAACAATGTTATAGTTTTGTAAATCTCTGCACCTGCACCTACTTCTCAAGGACTGTTGTGGTTTTAACCAGAAAAACATCCAGAAACGGATGTCTCAGCACTGGAGCAATCACCCCAAGGGGTGGGTGTCCGAGGGACCAAGCATTTTATGCCATTCAACACACTTCTGCATATTAACATATAAAAGTTGTTCAATCTTTCATTAAAACTCTCTCACTTCGGATCATTTCTGAGTAGTGTGGACTCTCTCGTCCTACATTCAGGCAGCAACAGCGACACAACCTCTGCTGTTGATGAGAGGCTCAGCACCAGCCCTGCCCTGTGTCCTGCTTTGGGATGAATCCCAGGAGCAGCTCCAGCAGGGAGCCCCATCCCCTCCCGGGCTGTGTCCCCGAACATTTTGTACCCCTGGAGCCGAGCAGCTGCTCAGGGGCTCAGGAGCACAGAGCCAGGCTGTGCTGCTCCTGCTGGAGCTTTCTGATCTCATTTAGAGAGGGCCGAAAATTCCCCTCCTAATTAATTTGTTCTGTTCGCCTGCGACCGAGCTGCCTTTTGTTCTTTGGGAGCTCCTCAAAAATTAGCTGCAATACCTGATGGAATTTAATTATATAGGCTAAGGAAAGTGATTAAGGGCAAAGGGAGAGCTGATCACACCTCGCAGGCTTCAAGGGTATCAGCAGAAGGGAGGCAGAACCTGCTTTTCTCAGGTGGAGGGAGAACATTGAGGAGTGACTGTCCCAGCAGGGATGTGAGGCTGGAGAGGAACATTCCCTGACATCAGAACGCCTTTGTGAGGGTCAGCTGTGTATGTGAAGCTGTCCAGATCTGCCTCAGATATCATCCCAGGGAAATCAGATCTGCACATCAGCCCTGGCCCTGCCTGGCAGCTCCAGGTTTGGATGCTCCTCAATCCCCTCGGGAGCTGAGTGCTTCAAAACAGAGCCCAGGCTGCAGGGGGAGCATCCCCCACCAGAACTCGGGGGGATTGCTCCCGATCCCTGCCAGGATTAGCTTGATCCAGAGTCTGGGACCTCACATCCCAGCTCTCAGTGGGACAGCTCAGCTTCCCGAGCTGCTGAACATCAGGGAAGGCAGGAAGCTGGGATTCTTCCGGGGCATGGCTCAGCTCCTGAAAGAGTGGGACAAAAGCACTTCTGCCATCCAGCCTGAGGCAGCAGAGTGTCCTGGGGTCCTGGGGAACACGGAGCTGTCCCTGTGCCAGCAGAGTGTCCTGGCGACACTGAGCTGTCCCTGTGCCAGCAGAGTGTCCTGGGGTCCTGGGGGACACCGAGCTGTCCCTGAGGCAGCAGAGTCCTGGGGCCAGGGGACAGTGGGATCTGGGGACAGGAGGCAGAGCTCAGGGAGTGCCCCTGCCCCTCTGCCCAGCCCTGGAGCCGTGTCCAGCCCTGGAGCCGTGTCCAGCCCTGGAGCCGTGTCCAGCCCTGGGCTCCCCGGCTCAGCGAGGGCAGGGAACCACTGCAGAGGGTCCAGCGAGGGCCACGAGGATGATGAGGGCACTGAGGAAGGGCTGAGGGAGCTGGGGCTGCTCCCCTGGAGAAGAGACAGCCCAGAGGGGAGCTCACCCCTGTGTCCGAGCACCTCGGGGGCAGCGGCCGAGCGGCCGGGGCCGGACGGATCCCAGCGGTGCCCAGGGCCAGGACAGGGACAGCGGGCACAGAGGGACACCCAGGGGCACAGAGGGACACCCAGGGCACAGAGTGACACCCAGGGCACAGAGGGACACCCAGGGGCACAGAGGGACACCCAGGGCACAGAGGGACACACAGGAGGCTCTGTCCGAGCAGGAGGAGAAACTTCTCCTCTGAGGGGGTGCCAGAGCCCCGGGACAGCTCCCAGAGAGGCTGTGGGGCTCCTTCCCTGGGGATACTCAAACCCCCCTGGATGTGACCCCGTGCTCCAGGTGACCCTGCTGGAGCAGAGGGGTTGGAGCAGAGGATCTCCAGAGGTCCTTCCAACCCCAACCATCCTGGGATTCTGTGGTCTCCAATCTCAAAACCTGCTTGGTTTTGTAGGACAAGTCGTGTCTCTGCCTGTGCTTCAGTCTGAGAACTGGGAGATGGTGATAATCCTGATTTTCTCAGCTGGGCCTTGGGAGCCTCCTTATAAATATTTATGAAGTGCTCTGTTTATAATTGTGAGTAAATAAATGGGTGTACGGAATTCACAGTCCAAGGATGCAAGTTGTTCTGTTTCACACCCTCAAACGGAGTCATTTATGGTTTCTGCTTTCCTCTGGAAGCAAAGGATTTGGAGGAACAACTTCAAAACCTCCCATCTCAAAGGGAGCCGCAATCAGGAAAGAAAAGCCAGGATTTAAGGGGCAAATCCTGCTGACATCAGGAAAGACAGGGAAAAGCTCTTGGAGATACTTCCTGTGCCTGAAGATGGAGATGGTGCCTGCTGAAGTTTATAAAGTGCTGAAGTGTCCAGAGCCTTTCTTAAATCACTCTCACGCTCAGAGACTCAGAATGTTTTGGGATCTTACCCACTCACTGCTGTGATGCCTGCAGGGGTTTTGGGGACCTTCTGGGAATCCTCCTGGGATCTTATCCACTCATTCTGCTCTGACACCTGTAGGGGGTTTTGAGGACCTTCTGGGAATCCTCCTGGCTGTCTTTCTGCATCTTCCCACCCCCTTTGTGCTGAGCAGCAGCTGTCCCTGGCCTTGTCCTTGACTTTGTCCCTGATCCTGTCCCTGCCCTTGCTCCCACCTCAGCCGCGAGCTCAAAGTGCACATTCCCAGTGAACCCACGGGGTGCTGGCAGGGGAGCTGGAGCTGGACAATCTTTAGGATTCCCTCCAAGCCAACCATTCGGTGATTCCATGAGCCTTTCCTGGGTTCCTGTCCCAGTGGTCAGGCCACGCTGGCCGGAGCTGGCTGTGCCCTGCTGGCCGGAGCTGGCCGGAGCCAGCCGTGCCCTGCTGGCCGGAGCTGGCCGTGCCATGCTGGCCGGAGCTGGCCGTGCCACGCTGGCCGGAGCTGGCCGGAGCTGGCTGTGCCCTGCTGGCCGGAGCTGGCTGTGCCCTGCTGACCGGAGCTGGCTGTGCCCTGCTGGCCGGAGCTGGCTGTGCCCTGCTGACCAGAGCTGGCTGTGCCCTGCTGACCGGAGCTGGCTGTGCCCTGCTGGCCGGAGCTGGCTGTGCCCTGCTGACCAGAGCTGGCTGTGCCCTGCTGACCGGAGCTGGCTGTGCCCTGCTGGCCGGAGCTGGCTGTGCCCTGCTGACCAGAGCTGNGGCCGTGCCACGCTGGCCGGAGCTGGCTGTGCCCTGCTGGCCGGAGCTGGCTGTGCCCTGCTGGCCGGAGCTGGCTGTGCCCTGCAGCTCCTCCTGTCCCTGTTTGTCCACCTCTGGTCACCCCCAGCCAGCCCAGCAGTGACTGCTCCAGGTAACTCCTGTCCCCCACGTGCTCCCACTACACCTTTCCTTCACCTGGAAATAAAAACACCCCAGGCCCTGCCATCACCACAGGAATGTGCCCTGCCCCAGGAATGTGCCCTGCCCCAGGAATGTGCCCTGCCCCGGGAATGTGCCCTGCCATCACACGGGAATGTGCCCTGCCCCGGGAATGTGCCCTGCCCCGGGAATGTGCCCTGCCCGTGCTGTCGGAGGTGGCGAGGAGCTGGACTGCACCAGGCAGCCCCTGACGGATGGTGGCACCCAGAATGAAGCAGAGGGATATTTATATTTATACTGTCCCTGCCGAAGCCTTGGAATGAGTCCCTCCGAGCTTGGCAGCTCTCCCCCAGCGCTGCTGAGGGCTGAGGCAGAGCCCGCAGAGTGAGAGCTGCCTGTGTTTACGAGGGAGTTACTCTCACGGGGAGGGACTCAGCCAGCTGCTCTCATCTTTAAGGTGACACCATTATTTTGTGCCTCTCTGGAGCGAAAGGGAGCCCAGCCTTGGCCCCTTCTGCTGGTGTTTTTGCTGTGGGACAATTTCATTTGGCTGAGCTGTAGAATTGTAGAATCATGGCATCACAGAGTCATAGAAACATGGAATTATAGAAAATGGAATTATAGAACCATTGAATCATAGAATCATGGAAACATAGAACCATGGAATTACAGAAACATGGAATCATAGAATCATGGGGTTGTAGAATCATAGAAATATGGAATCATGGAATCATAGAAGTGTGGAATCATAGAAGTGTAGCATCATAGAAATATGGAATCATGGAATCGTGGAATCACAGAAACATGGAATTATAGAGTCATAAACTCATAGAATCATGGAATTATAGAAATATGGAATCATGGAAGTGTAGAATCATAGAAATGCAGAATCATAGAATCATGGAATCATGGAATCGTAGAATCATAGAACCATGGAATTACGGAATCACGGAACCACAGAAACATGGAATCATAGAATCATAGAATAATGAATTCATAAAATCACAGAGTCACAGAATCATGGAAAGGCTTGAATGGGAAGGGACTTTAAAGGGATCCAGGGGCAGCCACAGCTGCTCTGGGCACCCTGTGCTAGGGCTGGAATTCCTTCTCTCCTGGGCTCCAAACAGGAGCTCAGCAGCCTTTTAATTTGCACACCCACTGGAAATGAGAGCGGCTTAACCCTGAGCCTGCAGCTCTGTGAGAAGCTCTGCCCAGCTGTGAGGAGCAGCACAAACCCCACACAGAGCTGGGACACGACCTGCAGGACCTGTGCCCCATGGGCAGGACAGAGCCGTGTCCAGCTGCCCCTCGGACTGACCCTCACTGGACAGAGCCGTGTCCAGCTGCCCCTCAGACTGACCCTCACTGGACAGAGCTGTGTCCAGCTGCCCTCCAGGGCTGGTTCTGTCCCCTCCCTGGCAGGCAGCAGAGAGCCCTCAGGGCAGCCACCAGGCCACCTTGCTTTTTTGGACTATTTTCTGTTTGGCTGGATTGCTAATGCCGGAGTAATTACTTAGGAAAATTCCTTAATCAACACCACATTTGGGGAGGTAATGAGCAAATAGGTCAAGGAGAGCAGCGTGCCTCAGGAGCAGGAGCTGCTTCCCTGAGCCTCTGCTGGGGCTGGGGTGTGCTCCAGGGTTTGAATGCAGAGATGCAGCCAAGGCTGCCCTTTGGGGTGCTCTGTGCTCTGCAACCATCTCCCAGGAGTTCTCTGCCCTGGTTCTGAGTGTTCCAAGTCATCCTTCCAGGAGCACGTTGCTTTTCCAGGGATGCCCTCAGACTCTGGATGGATCTGGCCATCAGCACCCAGAGGTTTTAGAGGAAACCTGGATGACAGAACCTGTCCTGGATTCTTGGAAGGGTGGGAACCATCAGAGACTCAGATAGTCCAAAACACTGCGAGCACAGAAAAGGTTTACCCCAATATTTCATGTTTTAAACAACTGAATACCGAGATGAAGCAGGTGCTGCTGAGCCCCCAAACCCAGGAGCCCCAAACCCCAGCTGGGAGCCGAGGCACAGCTCGCTGGCCTCCCTGTCTCTGACACTGGAAAGCTTCTCACCAGATTATTCCCGTCACCCAGCTCAGTCCCTGCTGTCAGCCTCAGGTTTGAGAATTTGGGATAATTGCACATCACACACAACCCTGTGCATCTTTGGGGGATCCTTCAGGAATTCCCTGAGCAGCCACGTCCCAGAGCAGTTCCTACAGGCCTCTGGTCGCCCATCCACTGTGAAACCCAGCTTTTTGTCCTCATTCACTGCCTCCTGCCCCCATCCACCTGGGGAGGATTCACCTCCAGAGGATTCACATCCTCCAAAGGCACCATCTGGGCTTTGTTCTGTGTCTCTGCCCACGCCAAGCTGAGCCAGCACCCCTCAGTGAGGCACCCACAGAGGTGCCAAGGTGAGCAACATTAACCTCTGAACGCTGCTGCTGTCCCCAGACTGGACACAGAGTCCCCAAGGTGTGAGCTCGGCCACAGCACCGCAGCAGTGCCACCCTGCCCTGAGCCTGCCACACAGAGGGGTGGCACTGGGGGCCCCAGGCCACGCTGAGGGGGTGGGATGGGAGGGTCAGGGCTGTGCCACCTCCTGGGTGCCCTCAGGAGCAGGGCAGAGCAGTTGTTGCTAATCGCAAGTGCCCCTGATTGAAGAAGGGCAGTGCAATTAAACCTCATAAACAATTCAGGAGCGTAAATCAGGAGCGGGCTGGCAGCAGCCAGTGAAACATTAATGGCCTGACAGCTGCTCCAAGGTAAATATTTCATCAGCTCCACCACGTATCATCCTGACAATTATGTTCCAGCCATGTTCACAGGTGTCACCTGCGACTGAACCCGCAGCTGGGAGCGTGTCTGTGCCAGCAGAGTGAGTCCCCATGGAGTGACCAGGACCTGGCAGCTCCTCAGGAGAGAGCCTGGACACTCAGGAGGTGTGAGAGCAGCAGCACAGCCCAGAGGTGAGAGCAGGAGCTCAAGGAGAGCAATTTGTACTTGAGGGAAGAGCTCAGCTCTCCCCAAACTGCCAGAGTCTCACTGAGCTCCACGGGCAGGGAAGCAGCTCCTCAGGGAGGCTGGATTGAGGATCTTGGAGGTCTTTTCCAACATTAATGATTCTATGATTCAAATTGAACTCAAGGCCAAGCATGGGAGGACCAAATGTCTCGAGATCTTTGGGTTCTCCTGCAGAGGAGGAACCAGAACCTTTGTTCTTCTGGCTACTGAACTGCACAGCTGGAAAGGAGGCTCCTGCTGGTGTTCTCAGTTCTCACTGCTCCAGATCAGCCACACTGGGCACTGGCACTGCTGCCCACCCCGTGTCCTGCCTGCCCTCCCCAGCCACGGGCACTCAGAGCTGCTTTGCTTTGTGCCACTCCAGATCTTGCTGCCTGGACCTGGGAATGATCCAGGTCCAGCCCCAGCCCCTGCCAGCTGCCCTGGGCTGTGTGCCAGGACAGGAGTGCTGGGGCTGCTCCTCAGGGCTGCTGGCACTGTCCTGGGTCACTGACAGCCTCCTGAGGGACAGGGTGACCTCACAGACGTGGAGTGCCAGCCACGGTGCAGCACAGTCCCTCTGCTGCGTTCCAGAACGTTCCATAGCAACTCAGCCTGTCCAAGCCCCACTGCAGCTCTCCCTTCCGCCAGCCAGAGAGCATTCAGCACTGGTCAGATCCCACACTGACCCTCTGACCCGAATCCTCTGAGGGATGAGCCCACTCAGAATCCTGTCAGGTAAATGGAGAGCTGAGCAGAGTCACCCACCCAGCCCCTGGTGCTGCCCCTGCCCCAGCACGGGCCCCGGGCACACAGAGCCAGGACAGCAGTGTGGCTGTGACAGGAGAGCTCCTCCAGCCCTGTCACACCTGGAGCCCTCCGGGGTCACTCCCAGACCTCTCAGATGGTCACCAAGGAGGAGAAACACACGGAGAGCAGGCTCAGAGAGAGAGAGGACCCTGCTGGCTCTGGGTCTGCCAGGGCAGGATGCAGAGAGGGCAGGCAGCTCCTCCCCAGGGGCAGCTCCCAGCTCTGGGACAGGGACAGGAGCCAGGGAACGGCTGGGGCTGTGCCAGGAGAGATTTAGGTTGGATTTTAGGAACAGATTCTTCCCCCAGAGGGTGCTGGGCACTGCCCAGGCTCCCCAGGGAATGGGCACGGCCCCGAGGCTGCCAGAGCTCCAGGAGCGTTTGGATAGCACTGCCAGGGATGCCCAGGGTGGGATTTGGGGTGTCTGTGCAGGGCCAGGAGCTGGGCTGGGTGATCCTGGGGGTCCCTTCCAGCTCAGGACATTCTCTGATTCTGTGCATTCCTTTCTTTCCCTTGGGCAGAAAGCCAAGCACTGGAGATTTCATCTTTATCTCAGTGCTTTTGGGAGAGGCCACTCTGAGCCCTGGGGCAGCGCTGGGGACTGGCAGTGATGGAACATCTTGGGGGGGTTCTGTTAGAGAGCAGCTCTTATCCACAGAAGTGATTTAACAGCAGAGATAGAGGTGTTGGCACAGCTGACAAACCAGGGACAGATTTGGGGAGAGAGCTGCAAAAGGCCAGCCACATATTTTAGAATTATTTTCCTGAGGAGGATTTGATGAGATGTGAACTTCATTATTTGCTAATGCTGTAGCACAGAGCCTCGACCAAAGCCCAGGAGAGTCAGAAGGAATCTTTCCATTAACTCCCCTGATTGTAAGTGAGATTGTGACAGATGTACTCCCTTTCCCTTCCTCCTCAAATATTTCAAATCAAACAGCACGAGCAGTTGGATGTGTCCTTTCCTGGAGGAGGGCATCGCTCCTCCTTAGGGCTGCTCGCATAAATAACCCCGGGGGAGTCTTCCAGGGGCCCAGAACAACTCAGATGGTCTGAGGGTAATAAAGCTTCAGGGAAGGGGAAGTGAGGCAGGAGCTGCTCCATTCCCAGTGTGGCTGAAGGGCCAGGAGGAGCAGGGCCTGCACCAAGGATAAAAGCTGTTTGCAGATAACAATAAAATTGTCTTCAGCATGAGCCAAACCTCCCTGCTGTGTGTCAGCCTAGAGAAAACCCCCCGAAAGCCACCAGAAAACACCCTTGGCACGCCCCAGGAGGAGGGGATGCCCTGGAGATGCGGGCTGTGGAGAAGCTGCCTCAGGGAGAGGAATTTCCTGGAAGAAAGGGGAAGACAAAATCTCAGCTTCAGCTCTTTGCTGTGGCTGAGCAGAGCCTGAGACAAGCCAGGGAGAGGCACTGGCTGAGCCCTTTGGGATGTGGTGCTCAGCCAGGGAGAGGCACTGGCTGAGCTCTTTGGGATGTGGTGTTAAGGCAGGGAGAGGCACTGGCTGAGCCCTTTGGGATGTGGTGCTAAGGCAGGGGGAGGCACTGGCTGAGCCCTTTGGGATGTGGTGCTAAGGCAGGGAGAGGCACTGGCTGAGCCCTTTGGGATGTGGTGCTAAGGCAGGGAGAGGCACTGGCTGAGCCCTTTGGGATGTGGTGCTCAGCCAGGGGGAGGCACTGGCTGAGCCCTTTGGGATGTGGTGCTCAGCCAGGGAGAGGCACTGGCTGAGCCCTTTGGAATGTGGTGCTAAACCAGAACCTCATCAGTCAGGTTTGAGAGGCTTCAGCGCTGTCTCCTGCTGGGAATGTTCCCAGTTCCCTGAGCAAGGCTGAGAGAGCTCACACCGAGCTCAGGGGGGGCACTCACCTCACTCCCAGGGACTGGCTCACTGCAGTTGAACCAGGGCACTCCTCCCCCATCCCCTGCACTCCCTCCCCTGGAATCTGAGCTGGTTTTCCATGGCAAGGGGCACTCAGAGCCTTGCAGAGCCCGTGGCCACTGCTCTCTCACAGCGGGGGCAGCTCCGAATTCACTGCTCCAGGTGACAACACCAAGGATAAAGCAGAGAACTTTTGTTCCAGTATATTTTTGCGCAGTTTTAAAGTCAAAAAAACTCCAGCTGGGAACTAAAGGAAGCTGATGGTGATGGAAGCAGAGCATAGATTGAGTTGCAATATCTGGGCAGGGGTCCAACGAGAGGGGAAGGGAAGTTTACTGATTCTGGCACGCTCTTAATGGAGCTTTGCTTCCAGCTCCTCACCTCTGTTTACACTTCCGTGGAGTGTGATAGGATCAGCAATCAGGAACCAGGAGAGGCTCAACAGGCACAATGTGCTTATAAAGATTTCATTCTTCACAGTGTCAAAAGCAACTTTCTGGAGGCCAATTTAAGTGTTGTCAATACCGGTTGCAAATTGGCCTTAACATTTTAAATTGATGTTTTCTGTAAACTGCTCTGATTAATGGAACAAAAAGATTGTGTTTCTGCCTTTCTCCTGAAGATCTAATGGAGGTAACAAACAATAATTGATCTGGAGAGACACGGAGAGGCAAGCAGGGAGACTCAAAGCTGCCACAGAAATGATTTTACCCATCCACGGAAGAACATCACAGGGCAGAACAGCTGCTTAGAACGTGGGCTTGGCTGGGTTTGCTCCCTAGGGAAACTCTGAGCAGCTTTAACTAAAGTACCTTAACTGCAGGCAGAAGGCTTTGGAGTGTAAATTGCCACCACGGTGTCAAATCTGTGTCCTGGAAAATGCCAGAGCTGCTGTCCTGAGCCTCAGCCCACATCTCACAGTGCCTGCAGCCCTGAAGATGCCGAGAGTCAATCCCACCTGGACACCAAATTCCCAGAACATCTAAACACCGTGGACTTTCTCACAGGAAATCTCTAAAAGCCCTGCTCAGGTCTGAGGGACTCAGCTCTGAGGTACCAATCTGAGCAGGGCCATCCCTCTCAGCCCTGCTCCCGATTGCACTCCCACATTTCATCATTTCAGCTCCTGGGAACGAGCTAAAGCAGCTCCTGGAGGAATGGGAGAGCTCCAGAGAGGAGTGGCCGTGGCAGAAGGAGGGGATGGAGCCCTCAGTCCCATCTGCAGGAGGGACATTGGTCTGACTCAGGCTCCTGGGAAGCTGGAATTTGAGAAGTGTGGCAGGACAGGACAGGACCTGAGCTTCCCCTTTCAGGTGTCGTGCTCCAAAACTGTTCCCATTTCTGCGTCTGTGTGCTGTGAGAACAGCACTGCCCTGCCATTCCCAACGCCACTGCACAGATCCAAGAACTGGGAAAGCAGCCAGAGGGATCAGCCAGGACCTCCCACACACACAGAGAGCCTCCATCCTCCCTGACTCCACCCCACTGCTCCTTGTCGGTGCTCCTGTGACTCCTGCATCCATCCATCCCTCCCTCCCTCCATCCATCCATCATCCATCCATCCATCCATCCATCCATCCATCCATCCATCCATCCATCCATCCATCCATCCATCCCTCCATCCATCCATCCCTCCATCCATCCACCCCACTTCCCAGGATCCCATTATCCCATCAGCCCCAGGATTTGCTCCTAAACCCAGCAGCTGTTACAAATACCAGCAGACAGTGGTAGGACAAGGGGGGATGGTTTTAAGCTAAAAGAGGAGAACTTTAGACTGGATATTGGGAAGGAATTGTTCCCTGGGAGGGTGGGGAGGCCCTGGCACAGGGTGCCCAGAGCAGCTGTGGCTGTCCCTGGATCCCTGGCAGTGTCCAAGGCCAGGCTGGATGGGGCTGGGAGCAGCCTGGGACAGTGGGAGGTGTCCCTGCCATGGCAGGGGTGGCACTGGATGGGGTTTGATGTCCCTTCCAACCAAAACCATTCTGGGATGCGGTGGTGCCAACCCCTGGCTCTGGGAATCATGCCTGCTGCTCCCAGTGGAGTGCAGAAGGGCCTGGGAGCTGCTCTGGAGCACTTTGGGCATCACTCAGAGCATCCCCAGAGCCCCTCAGTCCCTCCAAGGTGTTGGGTCCAGCGTGCACAGGGCTCCCTGACCTTTCCCACAGCAGTGCCTGCTCTCCCTGGGGCATGGTGCCAGACAATCCCGCTCCAGGGCACTGCCACCTTCTCCCCGAGCTTTGCTGAGGAGTTCCCAGTCACACAGGGAGGTTTTGTTTCGAAGTAAATCTCTTGGCTTAGCCCTCCGTCCTGCTCCCAACTTCCCTTAGTCTGGCTTAAGGAAAAATTTAAAAAAAAAATCTGTTTCCATAGTAACAGCCAGTTTGCAGATAGCTGATAAGCACCACAGGGCCTGCACCCTGCCCCAGGAACCCAAATTCCACCAAAACACTTGGAGCAGGCACCTCCAAGGGTTTATCCTGTGGCCCTGGATGCTGCCCCTGAGCCGTGGCTGTGTGGATGCTGCGAGTGTCATTATCCCCTGTGTGTGCACACTCACACCCTCCTCCTCCTCCTCCTCCTTTTTTTCCCCACAACAGCCAGACTTCCTGATTTATTTCTTCAATCTTTTTTTCAGATGTGTCACTCGTTAGCTGCTTTAACACACAAACCCCTGACATCAGGCACGGGGGAAATTTGGGCAGGAGACACAAGGAACAACTGCAAACGCTGCTGCTCTTCAGTCCCCACCAACTTCGCTGGCAAATAAATTTGCACTGGGGATATTTTGTTGTCTCCTGTGTCCTGTTAGTGGGGCAGGGTTTTCCCAGAGGTTTTTTCACACAGATTACCCTAAAATATTGGTTTATTCTGCCTTCCAGCTCAGTAAAAGGCTCGGGAGAGCAGCACAAACCAACACCCAGAGGCAGCAGGCGGTGAGGCCCCGCTGTGGCTGGGGGAAGGAGGAGGCTCTGGGACCATGGGCTATGCTCCTGGGCACCCAAACCTCTCCCAACTCAACATCCCCCAGCCTCTGGCAGCCGTGGAAGGGGAAGGTTGGATGTCCAAAGCAGCAAGATTAAGAAAAGATAAGCAAAGAAATTATTCAGCAGTTAAACAGATCCGTTTGAACCAGGGCAATTAAGCTGTTTGCATTCCAGCTCCTCCTGGCTTTCCAGCCCATCTCCCATTTTTCTGGGCTCAAAAACTGTTTGGGACAACAGTCCCAACATCCCAGAGAGGAGAGCAGCTGATGTCCTAGGTGAGGATCCTAAAACCTCCACCCCATGGGAGAAAGCTGCTGGTGTCCAAAGTGAGGATCCTAAACCTGCACTCCACAGAGGAGAGCAGCTGGTGTCCAAAGTGAGGATCCTAAATCCTGCACCCCACAGAACAGAGCAGCTGGTGTCCAAGGTGAGGATCCCAAATCTGCACCCCACAGAGGAGAGCAGCTGGTGTCCCCTGAGCTCCCCCATCCAGCAGCACCCAGCTCTCCCCACTCTGGACAGATCCTCCCCTTGTGATGATATTTCAGGTGCCAGGACACCGAGGAACTCTTCCCTCGGAATGTTCTGAGACAGAAACTGCCATTTTCGGGTGGCTCAGAAAACACATTATTAACCCTTTTGGGGTTTTCCTGGGAGGGAAGGCACTGGGGCTTTCCACGACATGGGATGTGCTGGCAAGAAAAGCAGATGGGGTGGCACTGAGCTGCCTCAGCTCCTACAAATCCTCGAGGTTTCAACACCAATCCTGCTCCTTTCTTTTCAAGTGTCAGGGAACCGCAAGAGGAGAAAAGCAAAGCCCCGTTCCTGGAACACTCTGGGAGTTTTCCAGGTGGTTTCTCTCATTCCTCACCCACCTGCACCTTAAGTAGTTGCTCACAGCAGAGCAGGGTTTGGAAAACGACCGGGGGATGGTTTTACACCTGCTTTGTGTTCCCCTGAACAGCTGTAAATGACACCACAAACCGCGAGCAGCGGGACTGCAACGCCTTCCACACACCACACACCCTGCACCTTCCAGACACCTCTGCACCTTCCCCACAC